>JASANG010002780.1:0-13082 GCA_030248215.1 Enoplolaimus lenunculus
TAGCTACTCGGCTCCAGGATGACTATGCCCAGTATGCTATAGAACCAGAAGCTTCGCAAATCACCTTAGCTTCGCAAACTAACAATCAGCTAGCTGGCATGCTAGTTACTAACACTAACCAGGATGGATAATGCTCGAAACACGATCAGTAAACCGAAATTTGGCTGAAAGTTTCTGAAACTAAGGACAGAAATAAGCAAATTCAAAAGCGAAATTACGATAAGAAAGTGTCTAAATTGCAATCAGACACAATTAATTTGTATGATTTAGTCTGGTGTCGTACAGAAACGGCGTTAGCGTCGAAAACGCATATAGCGCGTTTGGCACCAAAATTCAATGGACTATATCGTGTAGTGGAAATAAAAGGCGATAACCTAACATTATGTTCAATAGAAAAACCTGGCCGAAATCGGAAAATAAGGCATAAAAAATTACTGTAAGAAATATAACGGAACCGAAAAATAATTTTTGTTCTACTTAAAGCTGCGTAGGCAACGATTCGAAACGGAATTGGCAGAATCTATTTGCTATTTATGTAAAAAGGAGCATACCACTCCAGATAATATTCAAAATTGGGTCCAGTGTGATAATGTGGAACATAACCCGATAAGATGGTTCCACTTTGAATGTGTTAACTTTCCTACTAACTACCCAGAAAATAAGCAATGGTATTGCCCGCAGTGTAAATGCGAAGGTTTTTATCCATAAGTAACCCTAAGCTTCTATTTTTGTACAACGGTATATTATTATTATAAGGAATTGCTTCAGACCACCAGCACAACGAAAAAAGGAACGCATGATGGATATATCGCAAGATGACGATACACCGCAACGTGCGCCAAATTGGTATCAGCGACTCACAGAGCTGCAACCAGGGCGACCTCGTTTGGCGGTAGTCACACGAACGGCGGACGAGGCACGACTAGCGATCGATCATCCATTCACCGCTGGTTGCATGCAACAATCGCCGTATACAAAGAAAGAATGGTGCACACGCGACGGAGCATACGAACGCGAACTCCGGTACATTCAAATACAATCTTGGAAGAAGTGCTGCATCATCATGGATTTAGTGGCTACTCAAGGCGAAATCCCTGCGGCAGTTGTGGATTTTCTCGCTGATCCGAACATTTACAAACTGTGTTGGTCTAAAAACGACGATATTAATGCAATCAAACAACATCAAGCCTTTCGAGGCAGAGATTTTCGTATTACGCCACAACGTACGCAACGGCAAACACGATCACAGATGCGTCAACAACAACAGCAGGCTGAGCCGGTAGGTGAAGCAGAAACAAGCAAAATCGTAGCTGAAGAAGTGACGTCAGCGTCAGCAGTATCGAAGGAAGCGGTGTTGACGGCAGTCGAACAACGATTATTAGCAGATATGCGCGAACGACGGCCATCGGTGGAGATCGAGCGATGCCGATTACCAGGCGTACCAACAACCGAAGAATATTTACAACATCTTCGATCCAAAGCGGACCCACAACTCATGGAGGTGGGTGTCAAGTTGGCAATGCACGACTATCCCGAGTTCGCGAATGCAATATGGGAACAGTGGATGCTGGCGAAGGCAACATTTCTGGCTGAGAAGACATCGTCGAGTAGCGAAGAGCCGTCGACTTCGAGCGGAACGGTGTCAGTACAAGAAGCAGTAGCGGCAGCAGTTGCAGCACAAGCGCCAGCAGTTACCCAAGAAGATCTGCAGCAACATCTCCAACAACATCCGCAGCAGCAGGACGTTGTGACGCAAAAGACGCACGTGAATATCGAACAGGGTGAGCAAGTGGATACACCAGTGTTGCGAGTCGAGTGGCGACAACCGACAACCAGTAAGGTGGCAACGACTTCGAGCGAGACGGCAATGACTTCGGCGGAAGCGTTGATGCAGGCGATGCAAAGCAAGCCATCTACATCACGACAATCGCCAGCGGTAGCGTCAGCAGCAGTGACGAGGCCAACAGCATCGGCGGAGGCTAAAGTACCGCAACCGGACTATCGCGAGGAGCGTGATCGACAGAAGGCGCGACAAATACAAAGACAAGAAGAGCGAATTCGACGTGAAGACGAACAGCGCAAGGAAACGACCACGGCAGTGAGTCCTTTGGATCGCGTGCCCCACCTGAAGGAACAGATGCACTATATGGCACCGATACGACCGGACGTGCGGTCTCGAGGACGCTCCATCGGCAGAGGACGCGGTCGATCAACAACACCTGATCAAGCACGGCCAGGCACCTCTCAATCACCATCGCAGATGCAAGTGGATCGCGTGTCACCAGGCAAACAGATACAACCGGCGCAAGGACCACTACCGCAACGAAGCGATCCGCGTGCAAAACAATCAGAACGAGTCGATACACCGGAGCAAATCGCATCTTTGCCGCCATTGGTAATCGACGAAGGATCGCCGCAATCGGAGGAGAGGTCGGTACCAGAAGTGCCAGCGGTTGTCGAGCGGCAGCGTCCACAACCATTGATGGAGGTGCAATTGCCATCACCAGCGGTTGCAGAGCAGCAGCGTCAGCAACAACCGGAGCAGCAACAAGCGAGAGGTGCAGCGGCAGCACCGGCTCAACGGCTCGAAGAGGCGCACGAACGGATGGTCGATCACTGGCAACAGATGGGACGCGATGCAGGGCGAGCAATCGCGGCGGAGCGTCAATATTGGCATGAGAGGCGACAATACGAACTACAACAACAGGCGGAAGCGATCGCACGCGACAAGATGGACCAATTCAAACGATCCCAACCACCGTCACGGCCGAACCAACCGCCAATACGGCATATGGCAATGTGCCGTTTCTTCACACGCATGCAAGATCAACCGTTGCACACGGAACCGGTAGTAGTTGCGTTCAAACGTTACATCAATTTAATGGAGAAGCGTGTGGCGAAATTCCTGCGGCAACGAGCAGATGAGGGCATCATTACGTTGGTGGCGGTGATTACGGAGATGGAGTACATCGGACTGGATCTGTTCGAACGTTGCGTAGAAGACTTTCAATTCGACGGCGCCCAAACGCAATACATGATCATGTTACGGCGACTGGCGCACGTGATCCGATTGACTATGACGAAGGAAGTAGGTACAAACTGGACAGTTTTGCGGCAGATGGAACCAGAAGTGGTGATTTTATTGGGTGTCGATCGGCTACGAAAGAAGGCGGAACAGTTATTGGAGGATTGTCGGTTTCATAAGTCCGGTAGGCCGAAACAGTCGTCAGCGACCGGTATGGCAAGGATCCAGGAAATGGAACGAATAATAGACTATTTGAATGGAGAGATGCCGGAACACGTATATGAAGCAATGCGAGAACGGTACACGCGGGTGGCAGTAGTGATGGAGGCATGTCGGCGGGCGTTGGAGCAGTATATCCACATTACGACGGCATGCAAGTTTTTGGCACAGCTGGACCAGCAGGTACCATCTTTGGCAACGGAAATGGTGGCGTTTAATAGACACTTCATGAATATGTATCAATCGGTATGCCACCAGGTGACATCAGCAATAAGGGACGAAGAGTATCCGGATTTCGACGTCGTTTCCCCTAATGACAATATTCCCCCACCGGAAGTGGTTCTATGGTATTTGTATGGCGGGGAAGATGGGGCGAAATGGCCGGATATGATCAGTAGAATCATGACTGGGCAACATCCATACACGGCAGGGTTGGATGCAAGTGCACAGCAAGAAGGAATACCGGGATCGCGAGCACGTTATTTGCCGGACGATATTCGTTGTGATAATCCATTCCCGCAATAATGCATGACATTTATAATTTCAACTGGACGTTTCTATGTACCTCATTAGTGACATTCTATAATTATTTTTGATAATCTCAAATTTACTGGTCATTAATAACTCGGGTAAAAACTCGTGCTTTATTTTAATGCTATTGGTAAATAGTATTATAATTTCACTTATTTTACTAGTATTATAATGAATAATGTAAATTTCTTACTAAATAATTTGTTATTTTTACTTAATATAAGTGCCTAATAATTATGCCAATGGTGCTGTGATTCCTACGAACTATTACTTTGATTCATAATAATGGACATTGCTCAATTGACATTTCACTTGCTTTAATTAATATGCATTATTTTGACAGTCAACGGCAAATATTTTAATTATGCTGATTACAGTCAATGTATCGTAGTGGTGGACTTTATTCATCTTCCGGTAGGTAATGATGAGACAACAGCATATTTGGGTGGAACAAGCGGCAAGATGCGACGATGGGTGATGTAATCGATGGACTGTAACGAAAAAGAAAACTGAATTTTAATAAGAGTGAAACTAAGCTGGAGGAGTGAACGAAAAATCGGAAATAGTAGGAGTGAAAGGTGATTAATTATGTACGGCGGATGCAATCTTACGAATTACGACTTTGTAGTAATTAGTTTGTTACTCGGATTCGACTTTTACTGGTGCTATTCGTAGCTATTAGTAATCGGACTTGTTAGTCACATATCATATGGCCGAAGATGAAAAATTCTGTGGTAACAGCATTTTTCTTTAAATTTGTAACGTTTACTTGTGTTTTGGTTTGCAAATTTGTCAAAATCGATATATTCTATTTCTGTGGATTTTGGTAATTATTAATTTTGGGTAAAAATTAACGTTTCGGAACGGAAATTTTACGATGCTTCGAAATAATAAAGTTTTCGGATTGCGGAGTATCTTCGGCTTATGGACGATTTGTGATGTCTGTGGAGTTATTTTGGTGTATGTAACCTGTGTGAACGGCCTCTGGTTTCAGGTTGTCGTTAACATGTGTGCGTGGCTCTCTTCGGTGAGTCGCTGTGTGCTGTGGCATCTGCTGATTCTCCCCGATCTTTAAATTTGATATCTTGGGTTGCTCTCTGCACCTCCCGATGGGGACATCGGGCAAAAAGAAAGGGGGATGTACAGATGTCACTGCACCCAGCGCCTCTAAATCTTAGTAGATTTAGGCTTTCGGCAGCTGGAATCACATTTCTGTGAAAATGTGTGAGCTCTCGGGCTGCACAGAAATTCTGGGAATAATATCTCGGCGGAAAGACCCCGTGCAAGCTTGTGTCGGTAGACACAGCTTTGATTCGGAAGGCTCTGAGCCAAAATATGCAGCCCTTGAAGTTTCGGTGTCCCGGAGAGTTGCTACGGGCATGTGTGCACAGGTTGGACGATTGCTGAAAATCGAAATGTTAAGCAGACTTTTCAGATCTGTCCGGTTGGAGCTGTAAGTGCTCTCGTGGCCCGGAAAGTATGAAAACAGTTCTGAATAGGTGATATTGTATCGGTTCGAAACTAATTTCAGTGTTTTTGGGTCGAAAACAGTAGTTTTGGATAACTCGAATTTTGCAAAATATCATTTTGATCTGAATTTTACCAAATTCAGATATTTTGGCTGTAAAAGTGTGTAATAGGTTTGTAAATGTGCTGAATTTGATGGAATGCATCTAAAAACACTTAATTCTAGCGAAATTTTCGTTTTCTGCGTATGTGAAAACTTATAGAAATTTCGATTACCACCGAAATTTAGTATAACTATTAGCTAGCTATTGAATATATCACTTGTACAGGCTTGTTTCGCGAGTAATGGAATGGCGTGTTTATGCATACGTGTAACGGCAGTTTTGTTTTTGAATTTTCCTAATACGTGTGTTAATTTTGAATTTAATAAGATTACGTGGTTTTCTTTGATTATTGAAAACACTTTTGTAGGAGTTTAGGATAAACCGAAACCGGTTATGCAAATAGGGTCGAAATCTGTATAGTTTATCCTGTTTCCCTGTTTTTACCGTAGTCCGCGGCTGACTTGGTAGAATTCTGACCAGTGCTTAGATTTCCTTTATTTGGGGTCGCTTTCGTGGGTTTTCATTACGTTGGGTAGTTTAGTGATTTTTCTTTGTTTCCTTACAAACAGTTTTGCAAAGCGACTTTGAGTTTGAGTAGCAGAATGCAGAATTTTCGGGGTGTGAATAACTCCCAGCGGCAGCAGCGGGGTTGGACCTGGGGGACCGGCGTCAACTGGTGTGGTTGGTCAGCGGCGGACTCACCTTTCTGGGCGGGATTGTCACAAACCGATCAGCGGATTCGGCCGTTACCACGGCCCGAATCGGTCATCCCCGAACTATTGGTAAGAGTTATTTACATACTTGCTTACACCATGGTCATCGCCTTACACCGGTGTTTGACGGCCCTCGAGATTATCGAGAAAGTTAAGGCCGGCTTGTAGATTTTTGCATTGTTTGTTTTTAGCCGTGGAGTAGAATTATAACTAGTGTTACCCATAGGCAACTAACTTTACTCGGTTGAAATGGCAAGGAGTACACCATCGTCCCCGCCAAATCCTGAAGCTGATGAGTTTCAACCTTCCACCTCTGGGGTTCGGTGGGCGGTAGCTCACTTAACGCCAGAGGTTGAAGCCGAGCTCGAAGCTCTACAAAAGCGTAACGCCGAGGAGGATGCGTGGGTAAGATTTATTTCGTTGCTTTAATTCGGGTGTACTTGTTGCCAGAATTTAGGTGTTCGTTTTCTTAACCCAGTGTTACGTGTAGTTTTTGCTAATAAACTAATAGGTTGAGTTTATGCACATAGTATTTACTTCACACACACACGTTCAATTATTCAATTTGATTTCGGGTCCGGGACTACCGCCCCGTCCCCGTGTCTTTGTATATATCGTCCTTGAGTTAACCCGCATTTTTCTCGTATCTCTGAGTGCTCACGCTGGTCACGAATGCGCTGAGCCTGGGTTGATCTGAATTACCTGAGTTCTTAAAAGTTGTAACTCAGGTGCTAGCCGAATTCGTGCACCTGAAGCGTTTTACCGGCCAATAGTCGAGTTTTAGCCAAGTTGAGTTTTCCGCGGAATTTTATATCAGCAGTTGGCCACTTTTATTTTTGATTTCGAGTAGAATTTAGGGAATGTGATTGGAATCGGTTATTCGTAAATTTGCGTCGCGTATAGAATTTGGATATCAGTGTCGCGATGATAACTTTTGCGTGAAACTTAATTAGTTGGAAATTTGTGGCGCTCATAAATCGCCGTTATTCGCGCCGCCCTGATTTTTATCCGATTGTCACCCGGTAGAGTGACAGCGTGTATTTTCTAGTCAGATTCGCTGGCGGGACCTTACAGTGAACTTGTGTCGATTTGCGCGCATTTTTCCGTGATTTGCAACTTGAGGAAGCGCTTAAGCCTAGGGTGCTCGGCTGGACTCTTCCTCTTCAGTGGATTGCTTTTGGGCTAAGTGATGTTGCTGTCCTGAAACATGGGTGCATTTCGACTCGACTACACTGGAGTGACGGCTATTTTAGCGGATCCTCGTGATTCCCTGTGTTGGTGACTTTGGAGCGAACCTACCCCAGTCATGGGCCTAGCATAGCGCAATGCATTCGATCATTTTCTATCCATAAGCAGAAAGTTGCCGAGGGTAGGCGGCGCCTCTTTTTACTTTCTGACTTATAGGCTTGTCAGATATATAAAATTATTCGTTTTCGTCTCAGTTGTGTCTGCTTAAAGTAATTTGGAATTTTCGATGCAACAGCTATACACTGCAAAAAATGGTGACTCAAATTGACTCTATTCGAAACATGCTCTACGGGACTACACAAACTAGGTCAAACTCGGCTCAGCGAGAGTCAATCGTGCGATTCAGTGAGTCGAATGTGACTCTGGCAGAGTTGAATTTGACTCAGTTTGTGTAGTCCCGTAGAGCCGATTTTGGAGAGAGTCAATTTGACTCATCATTTTTTGCAGTGTAAAGAAGTTGTCCTTATAATGCGTATACTTATCATCTCCAGTATATCCTTAAGGGAAAAATTTTTCAAGTGCTATCTGGTACCTTTTCAGACCCAGAGTTCGTTCTGAGCAAATCAGTGTATGGTGTGTATAGTGAAATAAATGCTTAATATACTGTATATATATAACTATTACTACTCGTACGCAGTACAAAAGCACTACAAGACGTGACAGCGCCGTCTGCCTTGGGTATCAAGTTGTTATAGTTGAGTGGAGATGGTATAAGCCTCCTACTACAGTCGCACGTGGTTAATATTTTAGCATAATAGAATAGCTCTCAGATGAAATAGGGAAATATTCATGTGAAAAAGGGTTTATCTTCAGTGCAGTATTGCAATTGCGAAAATGTACTGGTCGCGTTTTGAAAAGCTGAAAATCATGAATACTTAAAAACAACTGTTTGTCCTAAGGTGTGTCAATTGATTACAGTTCGTCGTCCGACAACATGTAGCCTAACAGTGTCTTGAAGCCTATAAATAAACCGAAGCGTCATCTTAAGCCAAAGTTTAAGTGTACGCATAAAATAGGCGTAGAATTGTCGAGTCGATGAAATTTCGGATTACAAGTTTATCGGTCGACGAGTTATCAGACGACGAATTGTTGTCATACCGCTCATTTTTGCACTTTATTGCTACTGTAGTGACCCGAATAAGAGGGGGGACTGATATTTATTTGACCTCTTCAGGGGGTCCCCCCCTTTTGTTATTCGGTTACGGACTGTTATTTATTTTTAACCAGCACTGCGCCACCCTTCCTTACTGATATATTATCCGGTATTACAACGATCCGTTGAATTAAACGGTATTTATCCTGCATTAAAAGCTTGAACGATAATGCAAGGTTATAATTAGGAATGTACTTTAAAAATTTAAGTAAGCTTTAAAGTCTCAAACTCAAATTATTAGGTCCTGGAGTCATTATGCGGTACAATTAGGGATAATTGGCATTTATGGACTCTATTAAGGGTTTAGGGATTCTATCCACTTACGAGTTCTTATTAGCGATACGGACTCCTATTGATTGAGACTCAAAATAGGGACCCCCTCTTATTATCCCTCCTCATATTCGGGTCAATACAGTACGTGTAACCCAAACATTTAATTAATATATTAACTTCTCTGTCATGGATATTAAAATTATAAATGAACCATATAATAGAGCAATAGATTCGGGATGAAATCTGACTCGTTAGTCATTATCCAACATTTTATTCCGGTAATCATCGCTTTTTACTACCAAAATGATGCCCCTATTCGAGTATGCAATCGTCATTCGATACTACACAGTAAAAAATGGGGAGTCAAATTGACTCTCTCGGAAACAGGCTTTTCCTGACTATACAAACTGAGTCAAATTCGACTCCGTCAGAGTCAAATTCGATTCACTGTTGACTCTGACGGAGTCAAATTTGACATTTGACTCAGTTTGTGTAGTCAGGAAAAGCCTGTTTCCGAGAGTGTCAATTTGACTCCCCATTGTTTACAGTGTACGATTGCAAAATCAACACACAAAAACCTTTTTAAATATTAAAATCAAAGACAAACATCCGCCTTAGACAAGAACTCGCTTGGCTCGCATGGTGCCTTTACAGAATAATAAGTTTTCGGCACCTGTTCATCAAGACATCAGGACAATGGTATATCCCTGAAACGGAGTGTTCTATGTAGCATAGTTGAAAAAATACCTTGCGAGCGAACTGAACGAGATACAAGAATACCACATACCATTGTACCCTAAACACGTTAATACAAAATTTTAGTTTTCATTCCTGTTGGGGGGACCTACGCTGGGATACCCATTTGAATCTGAAAGTGAATCGTAGCATGTGTTATGCCTGAGAGTCAAACTATTTGGAGTATATAATCAATTGTAAATATAGAGTTCGTAACAATGTAATTTTGAGTCAAACATCAATAATGTACTATTAGTAAAAAACGCTTTTGCTTCATGTATTAAGCATTGCATGTGTGAACAGAAATGGTAAAAGATTCGCTTAAACAATTGTTGGTAAGTTTTCTGAAACTTCCAACAGCAATTCGGAGCAAAAAACTATTTCAAATTCCGGTTCCCGTTCCAGTTCCGGTTTCTGCCAAGAAATTAAATTCCTGTTCCTGTTCGAGTTCCGGCAAAATTTAGTTCCAAATTTTCACATAACTATATAAATGTAGCATAAAATTTAAAATTGTATGGTTCTATTGTCCGACACCTTAAATACGACAGGCAAAGAAACCGATTAAACGCGCTTCGCATAATAGGTCTATAAGCGGCCTATGTGAAGGTCAGGGGCGGAACGTTTTGCTGTGGGACTGCAATAGAGTAAGCTTATCGTTTAGACTAATTTTTTAGCTTGGCTTAGGCTTAGGAATATGCTCAGTCATACGCTTAGCCTCAGGCTTAGGTTTAGACTTAGGCTTAGGTTAAGCTCATAATACTGTTCCGCCCCTGGTGTTTTACATGGGCCATTTAAGCTATAAAATAAAAACTATAACAACGGCTTAGAACTAAAATCAGATACATCGTATATATTAAATCAGATAAAACGGAAAGTTTTGAACGAAACTTAATGCTTAAATCCAACATTATTTTTAGTATTTTGCCACATCTGTGTGAACGTGACTCTAATATATCGCAGCGAGTATGGCCTGTGAAAGATAAAACCAGTCTCATCAAGTCCAAAAGGTCGAAAATGAACAGTGCGATGCTGTCGTCAGATTGAAATTTATGCTTTAATTAAAATTTGACGGATTTTATATTAAGAAAACAACGCAATAAACTATATTTCATTAATAATATTTGACGCTGATAATTTAAATCTTAGCACAAAAGATAATAATTATGGGAAACTTAGGCGTTTTTGGGAAAACCGTATATTCAGAGGATTAGAAGCGAAAATTACTAAAAATAACACCAAATGTTGATCTAGGTATCTTTCTGGTGGCACAACATTCTCAAAAATATGTGAAGTTTTAAACGGTGACGACATCGACTGTCGATGTTTTAGGCTTTTGATCATACAAACTACGACGCGTATAAAGATCAAAAGCGGAACGCGTTTCTGTGTGTCCGAAATAGTGTAAGTTTAACATTTAGACTAATTTTTTCCAATGTTACTTTAAGGGGCGTAACAGTAGATTAAGCGTATTCCTAAGCCTAAGCCTATTAAGCCTAAGCGTTGCAAGAATGAGTTCAGAAGCCTAAGCCTAAACCTATGCGTAAGCCTAACTCTAAGCAAAAATATATTATCTAGAATCTAAACCTACTCTTTTATAGACCCTACTGAATTTTGGATGCAGCTTAAAGTATAACATGGGTCATAATTTATACATAGTCAGGTTCTAACCTGGGATCCGTTTTTGTTTATAAAATTTTTATGAAAATTGGTTATTTTGTTGAAGTTGAAAATGATGTTAGAATTCGTAAACGTTTCAGTATTTTATAAAATTTGAAATAAAAATATAGCAAACTTCATTAAAAATTTTAAAAATTTAGAACGAAAACTTGCTTATCGCCACTAGCGGATCTAAAGGGGGGGGGCGTAATGTGTACGTCTCCTCCCATCAGAATTTTTTTATTAAAATGGTAAGGTCCCTACCTTACAATTTCTCCCTCAGAAAATTTTTTGGTTATAACATCATAAGGTACCTAAACAAGCTGCAACAGGAATTCCGGTTTCGGTACGGAAATCCGTTATTTTTCACTATCTGATTCCGGTAATTTTTCACCGGAATTTTCCGGTATTTTCGGTATTGAAAATCTTTCTCATTCGAAAATTTAAGCAAAATTGGCATATTCTGACTTATTTTTCCAAAATTGTCTGAGAGTGTATTGCCAAAATGTTCAATTTGTGCCATATGTTTCCACCTACTGCATTTGTTTTCAAGATTTTGTCATTCTAAATGATGTGTTTACAGCATTAAAACGAATAGAAAACAGTGTTAAAATGAATCTTTCGGTAACAAGTATTTTTTGTTTTCCGGTTCCGGCAGGTATATTTTAACTTTCCGGTTCCGGTTCTGGTATTTTATAAATCGGGCTGCAGCCTGGTACCTAAGTACCTTACAATTTCGCGTTTCATAACATTTTCCAGCTCGCACGCCCCACGACAAAAATGTTTGGATCCGCATCAGCTTATCGCCAACTTTATAAAGCAGTGAAGGGAGAAGGTAAACTGTTGTTTTTTTAAAAATGTGATTTTTCATTTTCATCATATTCTTTCATAGAAACACTTCAGATTTTGCTGTATGCAGCAAATATTTAAAAATTCTCGTATATTTTGACTATTTTGTATTGAAACTACAACCTTTCAGAAAACACAAAGCGAACCATTTAATGATCAAGGACGGAACATTTTAATGCGGTACTGCAAAAGCGTAAAGCTTACACTTTGACTAATTTTCTGCTACAGGCTTAGATATAAATTCATTCTTACACTTAGGCTTACACTTAGGTATACGCTTTAGGTTTAGGTTTATACTTAGGGATATGCTTATACTACTGTTACAGCCCTATTCTATACATTGACCCAGAAAGCAATCTATATACTTAGGACTAACATTTTGTCAACTTTGAACAAACTTGTTGAGTTGACATATTATAAGTTAGATGACCATTGAAAAATGACTTACTTTTAATAAATTTTACATATTTTATTTAGAGACACAATACTAGTCTGCAGCCTCCAGCGAATTATTTCTTCTTAAGGCAATGTTTAGCTCTTTTTATGGCGTGCGGCATATTTAAAGAGAAATTGTGGTTTCAGCAAAAGGTAGCGAAACTAATTTGTTCGAGAATCAAAACATTTCTCATGACTCAGGGCACAATAATTTTATTTTCTAACTACAAAACTGCACGCAATGGTCAAATTTTAACGCAGAAACTTTTGTAAATATTGCAAACAGCACTGACAAGTCTTTTCTTTAGCCCCCCGGTTGGGACAGGTGAAAATTTTCGATCTACAACGAAAATACCTATTTTGTTTACATACAATTCATGGTAAAGCTAAAACTAGTAATTAAAACTAATTTCTGGCTTAGAACCATCACTATATGACAGCTAAACGGTATTCATGGTTTACTGCCTTAAACCCTTTCTCACATGAATATATATTATTGGTAGAAAATGTATTTCAAGCCATTAGTCAAATCGTGGCCTCACAGACCGCCGAGGTTGATTGTTTGTCAAAGCCGCGGCTATCTTTATAGTTCGACGCTCAAGCGCGAGGGGAGTCTCATGTCTTGTGGAGATTGCACATCTAACATACGCGTAAAAATTGTAATTCACTATATG
>JASANG010000087.1:0-13107 GCA_030248215.1 Enoplolaimus lenunculus
GCAACTTTCTCTGACAGCGGCCAAATAGACATGTGATCCACTGTTTTAGAAATATTAAAACAAGAAATAAATACTAGAATATAAATGACGAATTATGGTTGATGTAAAAATTTTGAGTTCACACTCGTGACATTAGTTTCTTGCACTTAGTAAACTGAAGTTCGAATATATGCAGCAAAGATTTTCGGGTTTTAAAGAGTGTATAAGTACAAATTAAGCGTAAAATGCTCGTGACCCAATATTAAAAACGTGTTTGTTCGTCAATTGGCTCAATGTAAAGAACAGGAGCGAATCCGTATTATAAGCATAATCCTAAGCCTAAGCATAACCCCCGTTAGCATGAGCATATTCCTAAGCCTAAACCTAAGCGTAAGAATGAGCATAATCCTAAGCCTAAGCGAAGCAAAAATTAATCTAAACCTTAAGCTTATTCCCATTCTAGTCCCGCACCAAAACGTTCCGCCCCTGATCTTTACATTGGCCATAATTGGAATACAACACAGATCTCGTAAGCGAAGTTGCAAATATTGTTTCGCTACGTACTCACTCAAATATTTTAATGTTTTAAAAGTTTAGAGTGTCGGTACCGTTTAGCCAAGTATGGAGAGGGCACTGTACGGTACAAAATTTATACAGCTCCAAAACTTGATGCGTTATCGTTTTCTATAGCCTCGTCGGGACACTTTACTATCTATTGTGACTTTTCTCCGAAAAAGTTGTGGATATGTTTCCGTTACGCAGTCAATCAAACTCAATGATTTAACTTTTATTAATTCTATAGTATTGTTGTGTCGTGTTTCGGGAGGACGCTGATTGGCATCAAATTAATCTAGTTTTAAAACTTTATACGCATGCATGGAAATTGTAATATTAGCGGTATTGAACTAAAAATCTTACTACCCGAAACATATCGTTTTCTATGGCCACATCGGGGCACTTTTCATTCTAGTTACTAAGCTTTAGGAAGAAATTTGATGAAAATTTACCTTAAGTGCGAAAAAGTCAAATTTAAAGTCATATATACTCACGTTATAATTGTTTTAGAACTGTTAAGCTATATTTCCATGAAAATTAAAACTACATTTTCACAATCACAAAAGTCGCGCTTTCCTATTTTCATTTTTATTTATTAGGTAACTCGCTCAATTTATAATGCTAATATATTCTAATTCATATAAATTGTTTGAATTCAAATAGAAAATCAATACAATTGATAAGTACTTGCACTAGTGAAAACTGATTTTAGGCTGCATAGTAGTGTAGAACCAAATGCAATTCCATTCCAGTAAAAACTGCGAATCCGCAACTATAAGGTTTGCTTTGTAACTTATTCTTGTTTTCTCTTTCGAAAACGAAAAGTTGGCGGCCGGGCGTGGGCCTTAAAAATCTGGGCCGGTTCATACTATAATGAGAGCTCGCTGTGTTCGAGCGTCACGTTTTTGAAAGATACTGCTTGCTTTGGGAACCTTATTAAATTAATGGTGTTAATTTTGCACGTCAAAATTTCTTCAAATATTCTAAACCGAGTTTTGGACATTTCAATGCTCAACTTGGTGCTACCAATAATACATCGAGCAGTAAATCAAAACTGATTTCTGTACTTTACGCGTAAACTTTGAGCTTAAATGTAAATCTAGGTTTAGAAAAAAACCCACGCGAATGTAAAATCTAGGCACCTACTACGAATTAAATAAAAAGTGTCTCTCATACCACTGGCGGATGCACTGGGTGCCACTCCGGCCTGAACCACCACAACTTGAATCAAGAGAAAGGTTTTGCATTAAGATTCAGCATTAAATTAGCGTTCTACTTCGCTCTCGTCTTTTTTGCAGTATTATACGTTGAGCGACCGATCCTTTTGAAATTCCTGCATCCACCACGGCGTCACACAGATCTCGACGAGCCGAGTTCAACGGTACTATTTTCATATTTGCATGGCTAACGATTCAAGAGATGACCGAAAAAATTATTAAAACACGCACAGATTTATAAAGAGTCTCTATCATTCACATATTCGCAAAATATAAGCTTTACTAATGTTATTCGTTGCACAAATTTGGAGGTTTGTATGTTTTATATAATAAAATGTTAAACTTTAAGGGACCACCACTTTGAATGAAAAGTTTTGCAGCCATAAGGTTCTAGCTCGTAAATAAACAGATTTCGACAACTTGAGGTTACGTTTACGTTTTCAAAAACGCGCCTTGGCAAAAAAATACACATAAAAAACTAGCTATGTTACTAATTTGTAATCATATATAAGCTAATGTTTTTCTTAAATTGTCCACTTAACATGTTTCGCATATATACGTACTAAACAATAGTATTTTCGTTAAATAAATAGCTTAACGTATATGGTTGAGATAACTTATGTAGCACATAAAAAATTGGATTGTTACAATCTACGATTCTGTAGAACACCTTGCGACAAGATTTGAATCCAAATACGAAGGCGAAACTTTGCGCTTCCGATTCTTATGAAAACGTTTACGTTTAATACTTCGACAATTTTTTCTTTAAATATAGCGCATGGACACCGGTTGCCATGATCTTGAATGACATACGTTTGTATATAAATACCACCAAAACAGAATAGTAGAAATAATAGACTTTTGATAGAAACATGAGAGACGTGAACACTTTTGGAAGAAACATATAATAGTGACACTACCGTGTCCCTATGATTATTACGACGCTGAGGATGGGGTGAACGCAGCGAGCACAATCGGCGTTATTTGGGTGGATCATCCGTAGTTTTTGGCAACGACAAAAATATTTTTGAGCTTTGAAAGAATGTTTGCCAAAAACGTTTTAAAATTTACCTTATACGCGCTATATTTGCCGGGGGGGGGGGTGGTTCCGAATTTTGCCAAACTGTTTCTTAAAATTGAGCGTCTATAACGTCGTGTTGTGATTGCATTTTTTGCAAGTAAATTTTGATGCACGCAAGTCAAAATGATACTTTAGCTACCGGTTAATTGCAATTCCGCAAGCATCTATTTTGCGTAATTCACGGTAGACAATAAAGGAGTGACACTGTTGTGGTTGAAAATTTCCAGTAGTCATTCCGACAAATTAACAAAATTTATAATTATAAAATATTTTATTTCAGTTTTCAAACGGAATTTTAAAATTTTTTTGGCAAAATATATCATAAGAGAAACTCACTCATAACTGAATTCCGGTTACCACCACTGTGTCACTCGTTATTGTGGACCCTGCGTAACTCAAACACATCAAACAGTGTACATGTTTAGATGCTGTAGACAAGAGTAGGCACACTTTAGTTAATTTCGCGAACCACAAAATGTACCAGCGAGTGTTGCGTTTTCGGCATCACCCCTCGATTTTATGATGGGCGGATTACTGGAGTCGGAAGTACGTAATATGGGATGGGTTCGAAGCAAATCTAAGCGGGTCAGGTACAGTCAGAATGTGTCCAGTTGCATACTCTTGTCTAACTGCATTATCGTTTCTTGATAATACTGAGAGTGCATGATAACAAGAGTGTACTACTCTTGGGGTTGCGCATGGGACATAAACGGAGCATTTTTGATGCCGTAATGCATAAAATGTCATGGTTTGCACAGGTTAAACTCCGCTCTGAATAAAAGGGGGTCGGTCAAAAAACACAACGCCTGCTGGGTACATTTTGTATCATGTGAAACCTCAAAAGTGGCATACTCTTGTATCATGCACTCGCGATTATACCACGAGTGGATGTTTCTCTTTGACAAGAGTGTGCAACTAACGAAGTTTGTATGGCATAAAATGCATACATCACCTTTTTAGGGGTAGTGGATGATGTTAGTGTCAAAGCGCATACACTGTAAATTCCAATGAGTTGATCAACCAACTCAGCTAGAAAGTTAGTTATTTCTGAGTTAATAACACTAAAACACTAACTCACTTTAAGTTGATGATACTCACTCTGAGTTTAATTGATTCCGCGTAAGTTGACTAATTAAGTCATAGTGAGTTTTACTGAGTCAAAATTCCGAGTTCTGAAAGTCCTAACTTAGACTGAGTGATTCAACTCATACTGAGTTAAAATCAACTCACTGAAATTTACAGTGTATGGTATAATTGAGACGGTATTGGCTAAAAACGTAACGCGTGCTGGGTGCGTTTTTTCTACACAGAATCTGCCCAGTTGCATACTCTTGTCTAAAAGGGATCATCGACTGTTGATAGTGCTTAGATAGATAGATAGGCCTATGTTACTTTCAGAGGCGTCTACATTTCTGGTAGGTATATAAAAGAGTCGGTTTAGATTCTTGATTACATTTTTTTGCTTTGGCGTAGGTTTAGACTTAGGCTTAGGAACACATTATTACAACGCTTAGGCTTAGGCTTATGTTTAGGAATACGCTTAATCTACTGTTACGCCCCTAAAAGTGACATTGGCCGATAGATGAAAGAGTGTAACAATTCAAATCAGAATCACAATGATGATTGTGTGCTTACAAATGCCGTTGACAAGGTTTCCCGTCGTTGCAGTCATGATAAATATGCAACTGTGGGTCGATGCGTGTGATTTCTCGATGCGCTCCGCTCAGTTGAAAGTTGCCTCGAGAATCGGTTTTGGTTTCGGCAATTTTGTCGTCAGGGCCTGAAATTGAACCTTAGATAAAGGGGGTATGTGAGATATATATTCTTGGAAAGTTTGCGAACTACGATAGCATAGCTATCTTAATTAGTGTTAATATTTAATATTAATAGTACGTGGTTGTGTAGGAAATACATTTTAGCTCGTTAGGTTTAGCTTCTAAGCATAAGCCTAAGCTTAAGCCTAAGCATAAGCATAAGCCTAAAGCCTAAGTGAGTGAGACAGTATTTTTCGAATTGAAGTCTTGGTGATTGTAGCTGCTGGCACGAAAGCAGAATACGTTAACTTAAAGTGGCTTAGGTTTCGGGTTAGGCTTTTCTTTCGAGTTGAACCAACACTGTATATGGTTTGAATGTACAGCGTTGCTTAGATGTTGTGGTTTAGGCTGCGGTTTTAAAAAAAACACGTAGCTTAGACCTTTTGGTCAGAGTTGGGTTTAGTGTATTGATTGGATGTTAATTTAGACGTAGGCGTAGAAATAGGCGTCGCGTGTGATTAGCTGGTGTGCGACCACTTACGAGCTGGAACCGCGTTTAGACTAAAAGTTAGATATGCGTAAACTCAGGTCAAGGCTTTTGTCTGATAGGGGTATACCTAGATCTTTATCGTATAGTTTGATCATTACGTTTGCGGCTTTGTGCGGTTGTGATTGGCAAATCAAGCGGCCTCGAACGGCGTAGCGTTGCTTGCGGCCGATAAAACCGGCTCCGGAAAAGTTGACCGCGACCAAGAAGACGACGACAAACTTCGTTGCCAGTCCTGAGCAAGATTTGTGGATCGGTGGTTGTCGCATGTTGCTGTTGTTGTTGTTGTGGTTGTTGGTGTTGTGGTTGTTGGTGTTGTGGTTGTTGGTGTTGTTGTTGTGGTTGTTGGTGTTGTGGTTGTTGGTGGTGTTGTGGTTGTTGGTGGTGTTGTTGTTGTTGGTGGTGTTGTGGTTGTTGGTGGTGTTGTTGTTGTTGGTGGTGTTGTGGTTGTTGGTGGTGTTGTTGTTGTTGGTGGTGTTGTGGTTGTTGGTGGTGTTGTTGTTGTTGGTGGTGTTCTTGTTGTTGGTGGTGTTGTGGTTGTTGGTGGTGTTGTTGTTGGTGGTGTTGTGGTTGTTGGTGGTGTTCTTGTTGTTGGTGGTGTTGTGGTTGTTGGTGGTGTTGTTGTTGTTGGTGGTGTTGTGGTTGTTGGTGGTGTTGTTGTTGGTGGTGGTGTTGTGGTTGTTGGTGGTGTTGTTGTTGTTGGTGGTGTTGTGGTTGTTGGTGGTGTTGTTGTTGTTGGTGGTGTTCTTGTTGTTGGTGGTGTTGTGGTTGTTGGTGGTGTTGTTGTTGGTGGTGTTGTGGTTGTTGGTGGTGTTCTTGTTGTTGGTGGTGTTGTGGTTGTTGGTGGTGTTGTTGTTGTTGGTGGTGTTGTGGTTGTTGGTGGTGTTGTTGTTGTTGGTGGTGTTGTGGTTGTTGGTGGTGTTGTTGTTGTTGGTGGTGTTGTGGTTGTTGGTGGTGTTGTTGTTGTTGGTGGTGTTGTGGTTGTTGGTGGTGTTGTTGTTGTTGGTGGTGTTGTGGTTGTTGGTGGTGTTCTTGTTGTTGGTGGTGTTGTGGTTGTTGGTGGTGTTGTTGTTGTTGGTGGTGTTGTGGTTGTTGGTGGTGTTGTTGTTGTTGGTGGTGTTGTGGTTGTTGGTGGTGTTGTTGTTGTTGGTGGTGTTGTGGTTGTTGGTGGTGTTCTTGTTGTTGGTGGTGTTGTGGTTGTTGGTGGTGTTGTTGTTGTTGGTGGTGTTGTGGTTGTTGGTGGTGTTGTTGTTGTTGGTGGTGTTGTGGTTGTTGTTGTTGTTGTTGTTGTTGTTGTTGTTGTTGTTGTTGTTGTTGTTGTTGTTGTTGTTGCTGCTGCTGTTGTTGTGGTGGTTGTTGTTGTTGTTGCTGCTGTTGTTGTTGTTGTTGTTTGTTGTTGTTGTTGTTATTGTTATTGTTGTTGTTGTTGTTGTTGTTGTTGTTGTTTTCAAATTATTTTTATTTTAAAATATCGTAATCGGAAATTATATAAATGTATCGCACAAATGCTGTTAATTATTTCGGTATAAAGTGGTCTGTTTTAACTGGGGCAGATGGACCGAGTTCATTGGGAGCGGTTTGCAAACACTTGCCTCCATCTTTGTCCCCAGAAATTGTGGGGGCTGGTTGGTGTAAATTTTTTTATTTGTTTGTCTTGTGTATGCACCGCCCTGTTCACTAGCGGATCCAGAGAGGGGGCGGAGGGGCGTACGCCCCCCCATCAGAAATTTTATGTGTTAAATTGGTAAGGTCCCTACCATACAATTTTTTACAATTTTTCCCGCAGAACTTTTTGATGATAGAATGATCAGGTCCGTGCCTTACAATTTTTGCGTTTCATAAATCATAACGTTTGCCGGACCGCCCGCCCCCTCGTCAGAAATTTTTGGATCCGCCTCTGCCCCTGATTAGAATTTAGCCGTTTTGTGGCTATAAACATTGATTTTTCAACTCTACTTAAATTCAACCTTTTGTTATGGTCTCAGAAATGGTTTACCTAATGCCTAAGCCTTTGGCCCATATTCTCAAATATGTATAGCAACTATCATGAGAGTTAGTAATAGGTTTTCAAACTGAATATTACAGTTGTTGAACTCAAATTCGCTACAGGTGCAGTGCCAATCATACACGAAAAATGTGCTGAATTTTGACCCTCAGCATTCACTAGTAGGAAAGATAGAAGACCGATCACCAACTGGTGATAAGGACTACACACATTTGAGAATACGGGCTTTTGAGACTATGCCTTTATTTAAACCTAAGCCTGAACAACCTAAATCTAACCCATAATCAAAGAACCGAATCATTTGACGTGTTTGAAAATTGAATGTAACTAAAGCGGTGATTTTAAATTTTTGAATAAAAAAACTAAAATGGTTTCCAAATGTGTTTGATACCGATTAAAGAATATTTCTGTAAAGCTAATTTTTGGTAAAATTTGACCAAAATGCATCATAATTATCTGGCTTGGACCATACAAAGGCACTGAACCAACATATGGCTTCAGGGTAATTCAATAGGTAATTTGATCTGTAGCTTGTGCAATGATTGATCAAGGGGGGTTGAGGGGTGTAACACGCCGTTTTCTGGTGTTTGGTGTTTATTAAGGTTTTTAGCACGTTTTAAAGTTGCAATTTTTTAAATTTGATTTAAGCTATGTTAACACATTGTTGTAGAATTGAAAGTTAAATTATAGCTTAGCTAAACTTGAATATTAGTTTAAGTAGAACTTAAATGGCTGAAATAGATGTAATATATACGTGTATAAAATTATGTCTATATATTATATATAGCAGGGGTCAACTGGAATTCCTGTTCCGGCCGGAATTCCTGCAAAAATTCAATTCCTGTTCGTGTTTCTGCATTCAAAGGTGCAGGAACCGGAATTTTTACGGTTTTATGGCAAATTATTTATAATCATTTAAATACTAAAATCTTTGTCTTTAATGATTTGCTACCTAATTCGAAATGAGTGTTTTTTGCTTAGTTATTCACTTAAGCAGTTTTTGGCAAGTTTTCTAAAAAGTCCAACAGTAATTTGGTGACGAAAATTATTTCTAATGTCGGTTCCTGTTCCGGTTCCTGCAAAGAGATTCAATTCATGTTCCGGTTCCTGTTTCGGCAAAATTTAGTTCCTGTTGGAACCCAGATATATATTATATATACGCATGTGTATGGCATACAATTATTATAGCAATTAGTTTGGCTCTGGTTGTGGTCAAATTTTAGACTGTAACATTGGATCTATGCGGACCATCAGTGTTTTAGTCATTATGCCAATTACTAGTGGTATATTCGGTATTGATCTGTTGTTTTTATTTCATATTGTTGTATTTTTATATTATTTTTATTTGATTGTTTTTATTTGTTTCAGTTTCCGAGCTTCATTCATTCACAGAAACGAAATCCTGTCACAAACTTGAAGGTGCGTTTGGTTTTCTTTCACTTATTATGTTTGGTTCGTTTGTTTGTTTTGTTTGTTTGTTTGTTCTTGTTTGTTTGTTTGTTTTTGTTTGTTTTTTGTTTGTTTGTTTTTGTTTGTTTGTTTTTGATTGTTTTTGTTTGTTTTTGTTTGTTTGTGTGTTTGTTTGTTTTTTGTTTGTTTGTTTGTTTGTTTTTGTTTATTTGCGTGTTTGTTTGTTTGTTTGTGTTATTTGTTTGTTTGTTTGTTTGCGACTAATGACGCGCTTTGTTTTGTTCATTTTTCAGGATCCAGATATGTTTTGGGATTTTATTTCGTTGCGTCCAGAATGTTTGCATCAAACGCTGTTTCACTTTAGCGATCGCGGCACACCAGACGGATTCCGCCACATGAATGGATACAGTTCACATGCGTACAAAGTGATCAACAATAAATCACAAGCGACTTATGTCAAATTTCACTTCAAGGTGGGTTGTGACTATAGTAAATACGAGTTTTAACACAGTTGCACAAATGCGCAACGCTCATAGTGCACTGGACGGACGGCTGGTTTATTAAATCTTCAACATAAATGTTATTAAGCAAGTCTGACTGATCACAGAACTTGGAAAAGTTAGGATATGCTATGTAAAGTACTTGCCTATATGCACAATTTGGAACGATATGTAGAAATATAATAGTTAATTAAAATACCGAACTGTCAGAGTTGTTTACTCCGTGCTGGAACGCTGACCAAAAATATATACGTATGTGGGCAATTCCAGCTTTAATATATAGATTGTAGCAAAAGTTCTATATTATTAGCGATATATTATGGTTAGCTTAAAATATTAATGATAAGATGTTTTAGTATATTGATTCTTTAATTAAGTATAAAAACCGCAGGATATTGACCGTTATCAGCTTGCTTCGAGAAAATGGTCAGCTCAGATTTAAAGGTTAGAGAAAACTTATTTTGGAAAGTTATGACTGGTGCCCAGCAATTGCGATTGCTGCTACTGGGTCTCCGGTTGGTGTTTCATAGTTGCAGTTGAGTGATATTGTAACTAAAAGTCTCAAGGCGCTTGAAGGCACACATGTGTGTGAAAATTTGGTGAGGAAATTTTAGTTTCGGGTCAGTGTGTAAGGTCATGCGTATTTCGATAGAGTTTAGTTCTGGTTAAACTATGCTTCATTACTTACTGCAGGCAGGATTTATCGGGAATTCCGATTCCGATGACAGTGTGTCGGTTCGAAATGAGTTCCGATTTCGATTCTGATTGCATTATTAAATTTAATCATGCTTATTACGATATGATGCATAAAAATTCTCTATCACTTAATCGAAACTCGAAACATCGCTGTCCAAACACACGAAACTACAGGCTGTTTTATTTTAAAAATAACAATAATTGATTGTAGGTTAGGTTTACATAACCGAAAAACTCGTGATTACTCTGTTCTACAGAATAATTATGCGGATAGTCATAAGATTGTAGTTCCTATTCCAATTCCGGTATCACTTCGCTGTTCCGATTCCAATATAATCCAGATCCGCTTTGCACTGCGGGAGTAATAATAATATTGTAAATTTCAACATTGTTGCTTTATAGACCAATCAGGGTATCAAAAATTTGCCAGCAAATGTAGCTGAAGAGCTTGCGTCAAAGGATCCGGACTACGCTACTCGAGGTAAGAATTGATTTTGAATCGGTAAGTTGATTTTAATAATTGAAATTAAAAAAGTTAAAAATATTGTGAAATTATCAAATTTTCAACGTTGTTACATTTTAAAGTTTTAACTGTGAAAATTAGGAATTTTTGATTTGCGACCTGAATGCAGTTATATTCAAAATATGCTAATATTTTGACTTTTATAAAATTGAAAATTTTGGATTAGAGAACCAAACAATTTTAAAAATATGAATTAGTGAAATTGGAATGTTTGTTGTGTGTGAAATAAAATTTCTGTAATATGATTTTGAATTGCGAAGTTTTTAATTTCATTTTTTAATTCAAGATTTGTATAACGCAATCGAACGCGGCGATTATCCTTCGTGGACGATGTACATTCAAACGATGTCTTTCGCTGAAGCTGAACATTTTCCGTTCAATCCATTTGATTTAACCATTGTAAGACTTTCAACATTCAACTTTTGTACCAAATATTGAAAAATCTGAAACTAAAAAATCGACTGGATTTCGGTGATCAATTTTTATTAATTGTGAAACGGTATATAAGTGGCCAGAAGTGAGCCAAACAGGCTTAGATTCATTGTAGCAGAAAATTTGATCGCTCCAACCTAATAAAGTTTCAACCTCGCTTGTACGTCAACATCGTTTTCCCAGCATAATGATGTGGCAATGGCCCTGTAACAAATTTGTATTTTGAAACTGGCTAATCTTTTTGAAATGGTTGTGTCTGAAAAAGGAACAAGGGCCATCACATTAATGACACCGTTTACTTATGTGTGTTGTTTATTTGCTTTGAATTGCTCCAGGTTTGGCCACACAAACAGTTCCCGTTGGTTCCAGTCGGAAAATTAACACTAATCGCAATCCACGCAATTATTTTGCTGAAGTTGAACAATCGGCGTTCAGTCCAGGTCATTTTGTTCCAGGAATCGAACCAAGTCCTGATAAAATGTTACAGGTTAGTCTGAAAGATATTTTTTGGATTTTGTAGCTCCGTAGTTGTGGGTAAAATTGTTAAAGTACATTTTATAACTTTAGTTGTATCTTTTGTTCTTTTTTGCGTTATTATCACTTTGGTTTTGCAGTTATGCTACACGTAGCCTTGGCATAAACAGACAGAACTAAGTTAAATCTATGTGTTTCAGTTCTAGAATAACAAAACAAAGAAAAATTAAAATAAAACTTATAAATTAAACGCATATGGGAAATAATTGTTTTATAATTTACTTATTGCAGGCGCGTTTGTTTTCGTACCCAGAAACACATCGGCATCGTTTGGGTGTCAACTATTTACAATTACCAATTAACTGTCCATATCGGTCGCCGGTGACCAATTATCAACGTGATGGACCACAATGTTTCACTGATAATCAAGGTACGTCATAAGATTGCGTTGTATTTTTCGATAATTTTATCGTCGTCCGCCGCTGGCCGTCCGTGTATCGAGCGGCCGTGTCCGCAAATTGCCGTACGGCGTTGGATGGTACTGAACGGTGACACATGGCAAAACTCAGAGAAGCATTAGCGAACGTTACATTATATTCGCAATAATATCCAGTTTTGCGGTTTGTTGAGAGTCGTATTCTGAGCTGTGTGTAGCACCTGTTACCAGCTGACGTTTAACTGACGGATGGTATTCTACCGTTGTGAAACGTTTCTTAATACAGCAGTGAACGCCGTAGTTCGTTTTGTTTGAAAACCAATCGCTCACTGGTATAATAAGGTGCTAATCGCAGCGAAAAAATACGTTCCAATTGCAATGCAAACCGTACCTGTCACCGTTTCTGTTCATCGTTTTGCCAGGAAAATATTCAAGGTGTAATTATTCTAAGCTCAAGATGTCAAGGTATCCGCTTAAAGTTTCAGCCCTAAATATTGTGGATTTTTGCAAGAATAGGGATTTTGGAGTACGGTAGAATACCTTTAAGGGGCAATACATCAGAAGTAATATTCATGCCAGCCGTAACTCGGCCTGCGTGGAGAAATAACTTAAATAAATTGATTGCTGTGTATTTGTAGGCGGTGCTCCAAACTATTTCCCGAATAGTTTTAATGGACCTGTGGAGCAACCGAGCGCAATTGAGTCGACATTTACGGCGTCTGGAGATGTTGCGCGATACAATACGTGCAACGATGATAATTATACGCAACCGGGTAACTTTTGGCGAAAGGTATGTATGTTTATGTTTATATGTATGTAAGTGTATTTTGGCTTTTGTATGTATGTATGTACGTATATATATTGCAGTAATGGGCGATTTGAACGTCTACCAATAAAATGCGATTATAACAGCGACTTCAAACGCGATTGCTGGTATGAAATTTTCAGTTGATTTTGAACGCAGTTGCAACTGTCGGTTGGAACACGACTGTAAGCGCGTCTGTGGACGCATCTGGACGCGAGCAAAGAAAATTTAATCGGCATTATGAAATCGTGACAATTGATCATCAGCAACATCTCGTCTCAACTGCAGCATAAGCTCTGGACACGTTGAGTTTAAACTTATGAGAATTAGTTTCAGTGACGGATCCATAAATTTTGTGAAAGAAAGGGATGAGGCGAAATATAATATATTAATGACAAAAAGCTTTCGACTGAACGAACGAGAAGCCGAACGCCATTTTAATAGTGCTGCTACGCCTTGATATACAAAATCTAGGTTTTGATCCATATTATGTGGAGATTCGCCAACGACAAGAGTTTAAGAACAAAAAGCGATCACTGTTTCACGAATGATTTTTGTGAAATTTAAATTTTGGTGTCTTTTTTCAGGTGCTTTCGGAACAAGAACGTGAGCGATTAGTACAGAATTGTGCGAAACATTTGCAAAACGCAGCAGATTTTATTCAAGAACGTGCAATTAAAGAATTTTCAAAAG
>JASANG010002428.1:0-13105 GCA_030248215.1 Enoplolaimus lenunculus
CACTGCAAAAAATGGTTAGTCAAATTGAATATCTCCGAAATTAGCTTTTGGGGACTACACAAACTGGGTCAAATTCGACTCCGCTTGAGTCAAATTCGACTCACTGAGCGACTCGTGTGGTCGAATTGGACTCTGGCGGAGTCGAATTTAATTTAGTTTGTGTAGTGCAAAAAACGTATTCCGGAGAGAGACAAGTTGGCTCACCATTTTTGCAGCGTATGGATCGCGTAATATGTGCTGGGGGCTATAGCTCCTATTTTTCTGACTATAGCTCAATTGAAGAATGGGTATTGTTACTGTTTATTTTCAATGTTTTTGGAAGTATTAAATTTCCATCGTATAAATTCGGAATAGTAGCTTTTTGAACATTCCTAATTTGCCAAATCTTAATCCAAATATTGCATGTTGCGAATTTCGGATATCTCTATATTTTGTTACAGAATATTAACGCAATGCCAGCATCATAACTTTTGGCATATATATTTTCAGTTCGACCTAGTTCTGAGATTTGTGACCTGTAAAATATTGATTTATATAACAATTTACTTGAATTTAAATGTTTAAATGAAAAAACATAAAGCCAAACACTGTTGGATTCGGCTTTCTGAGTCGGTTTTTTCAGAACCGAAATCGGATCCGAATCTGAACAGGAACTAGAAGTTAAAGTGCTCCAACACGTGATTAATTTTCAGCTCACAGCAGGCTTCGAAACGGATTGAAACTATTGCAAAAATAGAAGAAGTAGGAACATACGCGCCAACTATACCTCAATGCCAATACGATTCAAACGTACTGCTTTTTTACATATTCCTTTTTACATGGAGGACTTTGGTACACTTTATTTTCTAATAAATATATATGCTTCGAAATTGCAAAATGAAGGAACGTGTTTATATTTCTACTGTTGCTTTCTGGGTCATTTAAAAATGCTTGATAATTTTTAAATGTGTATATTGGCCGGACGGCGGCCAATGACCGACCGACCGGCCAGCCAGTAGAAAAAATGGTAATTACACAACGCTACTCCTAATCCCGAAACTTGTGGCAGTATAGTCCAGCCGTGACCCGGCAGGCGGGATTGATGTTGTTTTGATGTTTCATGTCTGCTTCACAACAAGCAGTGTAAATAGTCCAGTGATGACGGAAAAGACTTGTCAATGCAAGGACACTGGTCGGAAAGCGAAGTTCCTGTCCTGAATAAAGCTAACCTGACTACTGTAGTGACACTAATAAAAGAGTGAGGGGGTCCCGATTTTGAGCCTCAATCAATTAGAGACCGTATCCTGAATAAGGCTCCGTAAGCTGATAGAGTTCCTAAACTAAAATTAGAGTTCATAAATGTCAATTGTCCCTTTATAGCGCATAAATGACTCCAGGCCCAAATAAAGTTGAGTTGATCCGAGAGGGCTCACCACTGTAATGTTTTACAGGTTGTATAACTTCGTTGTGCTAGAAAAAATAATGTTCGCTTGTTTCATGTGATCCGGCGCTAGATTGAAGAGTTACAAATTTTATATTTGACTGCATGATTCCGTTCATATTTGTGCAGGTTTAATATTGTTATAGTAAGATCTACTGGATTTTATGGTCACAAAACGCCAGCTGTATGGCGATAAGCATTGATTTTCAGGTTTTTTATAGTTTTTGCGGTATTATATCAAGTTTTATAAGAAGACATTGTTTAAACTTGCAAGGTGCATGCCGAAACATTTTAATATGAAACTTTGTGTTTAAATTAATATCATTATAACTAGGTAGCTAGTGATGCTAAGAAAATGGTAGTGTGGAGCGGCATTGCGGTACTTGTATGTTAAGCTAAGTATCCGGTCAGGCCCGTAGCCAGCTCCCCTTGCTAGGGGGCTAAAAGCTTTATAGGAGGGGCATTCAAGGGTTTTCAATGAGTTATAAGCAAGGTAGAAAATTGTTTTGGGAAGCAAAAATTTGCCAGGAGGTGCTGAGCCCGCATGCCCACTTGTCTACGGGCGCGGGTCCGGTTCGGTGGCGGTGAATCAGATTTGACATGTTTTAGAGTGTGATAATTCTGTCCGTGTTTCTATTTTTCGTAATATAGTTAGTTTTGCAAGGTGCCACCAATAATGTGCATTATTTTGAGTTTCCAGTTAATTAATATTGATATTTAGAGATAAAATTTGTCTACTTTCGTTTTTTGTGCAGTTTGCAGTTTGCACACTTATGTTTTAGTCATAATTTTCTTGCTTGGTGGTCGTTTTTTGTAATAAGTACTTGCTCTTTTCTTTCTGAAACTCGGCAGCATATTTTAAATTGCAGATATATATAGATATTTGATTTTATTAAAGGTGTAAGCATTATTACTGCACTAAAATTTGGTAGCTGTATGTATGACTAAGAAGCCTGAGATAGACTTGTTCAAAAATAAATCGGTTTTTACTGCAAGTAGCAGCGAAGACGATTTGGAAGAACTTAGCGATCAAGAGGAGGAGCGATATGAAGTCGAAAAGATCTTGAAGCACAAAGTTTCTGAGGTAAGTTTATTGTATTATAGATCCCATAATGGTTTTGCATTTGCGTCGAGATTGAAGAAAAGCGGAAACACACCAAATCTGTACATTGTATAGAAATTCATTCACTTTGGTGCATGCGGATGCGTGGAGGCAAAATAAACCTCTTCTTGCGGATGCTGCACTTGGGATGAAAACACTGATGCATAGCAGCAGCAAAAACATGGAAAACCTAGATACATGGGTGCATTGTTGAGGTTCTTATAAGGCATAAAAGCCTAGAAAACTCAGCGAGTGTGGCGCGGCGTGGCTCAGTGCTTGCGCGCTGGACTAAGAATCTGTCGGTCATTGTCATGGGATCGAAACTACGTAACAACACCCCTTACCCAACTTATTACAAACTTATGCGCGTAATTTTATTCATGGGATATGGTTGTGAAATGACAAGATTTTAAGTGTTAGGGTTTTATACACAGCACCTCCATTCCCGGTCAACCTGGAAACCTTAACAGGACAAAAATGGATTTCGGATCTCACTGGATTCCCACTTGGGTTCATCCCCGCTGTTCGAACGTTTATTATTGAGCCTAGCACTTTACGGCACTCTAGTTACAAGTTACAATATGCGCAGTTAAACTGATGACATTTGTAATAATTTTAGGGACGAAATGGTGAGAAAAAATATCATTACCTTGTAAAATGGTTGGGATACTCTGGAACGGATTCAGAGACATGGGAACCGTCGGAAAATATAGACAACAGTGAAGACTTGTTGAAAGAATATTGGGAAAACGTACGTTAACTTCCAGTTCCGAAGTACGCAAATATACCACTTCGGCAACTCAAATTGTTTAATGATGTTTTAATGTTTTGTACTCTGTCGCAAATTTTTCAGGTGTTAGGTATATATTCTTCGTGTTGTTGTTTTTTATATCACCTATGTTAAAGGTATGGTAAATATCTTCACTTGAGCGCAAATTTGGATTGTGCTTTTAGCGAAGAGAGCGTAAACGACGGCGAAAAGAATTGGAGAAAACGATTGCAGCACAAAGTCGGAATTTATGCTCGAGCAATGAAGTACACAATGATTTCTCCAAGACCAAACATCAAGCAGCTTGCAGTTCGCAACATGAAGCTTCCCACAAGTCTGGTCATAGCAATAAGATTTCAGTTGAGCAGGTGGCAAGAGTTTCAAACACTACACCAGACAGAAATGAAGTCGTTTGCAAATCACCAAAATTAGCACAAAATGTAAGTTGTATAACATCGTCGAGAACATCTCCATCGATGTCGCTAACATCAAAACAAAGAATGGCAAAAACAATGAAAATAGACCAGAAACAAAGTTGCAACTATACATCACTTCAGTCTATGATAAATAAACAACATTCAAGTGGGGCAAAACCAGCTCAAGACTTAAAACAAATTAGTTGTTCTGTTTTGCGCAATCAAGAATTCAAAAACGAAAGTGCTAGTTTAAAGGGGAAGCAATATCCAAAGCAATCAAAAGTGTCACATGCGGAAAAATCTGTTGAACGCGGCAACAGTGCGACAGAGGATCACACAGTGAAGCTAAACAACGAGCGCAAGAGAATAGATGACAAAATAACAGATAAAAAACCAGTTACAACAGTTGTAAATCGCGGTGACGGGAGAACTGCAACAGCAAACGTTCAAGATAGTGAAAGGAACACATCGACAGCTACGGAGATGGCTGACAAACAAAAGCTTAGCGTCAGTTCAGCTTACATGGTTTCACATGGTTCTAAATTTGATAAAAGACATCTTCATCATTCCGGAGGCGATGTATCAAAGCCGAAGGCAATCAATGGTGCGGATCAACAATCGTTGCCAGTAGAACGACATAGCCGGCAGCCCCCCGAGAAAAGAGCAAAGGTTTGCGATGAGCAGGACACAGGAAGTTCTAAAACCAGCGGATGTCATGCTGTTGAACATGGAAAATTGATAGTAGATCAGAAAAGCGACAAGAGAGAATCGGTATGAAAGTTTTGTTTGTTGTAGCAATGGTTTGCGCACTCAAGTAAACTAACATCATAACAGAAAATGTTTGGAAAGTGCAAAAGGCAACAAATTAATTATTTCCACATTCGCATTTAGTTCAGTAGAAAATGTGAATCTATAACAATAAGTTCATTGGATGTTGATGGCTATTTTGTGTTTTAAATATAATAATCGTACGTATAGCGCCGTGTGTTTTTAAATTATAATTAAAACAGTTTTTGGCACATTACAAATTGAATTTTCATTTCAGATGCTGCATTTACTGTTTTAGACTGAGACCGAACGTAGTAGTACATCATCGTTGAATGTGAGTTCGAACAATTCTGCTGATATAGGCGCGGGTATTTTTGGCAGCCACGAGTCTTTTCCTGGGGACGCTAGTCCGACAACGGGTGCTGAAGTCGAAAATGTTATTGAACATCGACCAAGATCTCCGTGAGTTGCATTTTCAAAACTTTTTGTTGCGTGATTATGAGAAAAGGGCCGCTGGGCTTCTCATTTGTTTCGCTCGCTAGAGTTCTGCGGACGTTTAAACTTATTTCAGTACAGCGAAGATTCGATTGTGAAGTTTTTTGTAAAGCAGATGCCTGTTTAACCCTTCACAAACAGCCACTTAGCTATATCCCACGGACTTTTTTGGCCGTCACGTTATTTGCGTTTTTCGCAATAAAGGTATACACTGCAACTACATTTTGTATGCTGTACTACAACAGTTTTGCCCTATTCAAAAAATACACAATTTCTGATACTGTTTCGCAAACGGTCCTGTAATTTTTTAACTAAACTTCTGCCGAAGGTATGGGGTTATTGCAAAGGTAATCATAATTATTGCAGTCAATTTCACGCCTTTAATAGTAGAGTTCTGTACGCCATACTGGTCAAAACGTAAATATTTGATTATTTTAGAATCAGCTCAGTCTCTAACGTATTATCTGGAAATTTGGTTTCCCAAAATAGAGGAGGACAAGATGTTAACAACGCATTACCCGGTGCTCGTGCTGGTATCCCAATAAGGCTAGGCCGTCGAAAATTCAAGGTGCCTTTAAAAGATCTTCCTGATGCGTCGTTTGTCGTTGAATTATCGATTGTAAGTTTTGGAACTGTGAAAATAGGTGGTAAATATAGGTATTGCCAAGATTGTATGATACGTGATGAAGTGCAATCTACTAACTACAGGGTACATCTATTTCGATGTAACCAGAATCTGAGTGCGAGCATCTTCGTCTAGGTATTAAGGTCTTGTAGATGTGTTTTTTGTAGCCTTGTTCACCGCACCGTACGGTCCTGCGCCGAGGTACCTCAGCACAGATCGTGTTAAGCACAACATACCTTCTGCGGCGTACATTGCGATTCCAAATAAACTGCACAGTATTCTGTTCTGTTTCAGGATCAGCAGCATATTGCTGTGAATTTCATGAGGGACGCAATTGAAGCAGATAACCTAAGTTGCCAAGGTAAATTTAATGTTAGTGTGGTTTTGTTAATTTGAGTGCATGCATACAATGAAGTACGTCGTGGTTACGGAAAACTAGGAGCTATATATGGAGTAGCCGTCTTAAAGTTTAAAGCTATCACTGAAGTTAGTCTTTAACTATTAACTGTATGTGAAGGCAGATTGAACCCGGGTATTGCTGAGGTCAAATAAAACGAGAGCGGCTAGCGTTTAGTTACTGTGGGAAGCATGAATTTTGAAACGTAAAAGCAAATTTGATACGACAAATTTCACATTTGGTTCTGGTTATTATATTGAGGTTATTCTAACCCTCTCTTCTTCATCAAATTTTCACAGGTTGAACCTGGCGCATGTCCTGAAAGCCCTCCGAATTAAAATCTCGCTATGGAAATACCAGCCCGATTCTCTACAATATGATACGGTTTTGATAGTGAAGTTAAGTGCATATTTCAATTATGTTTTTTGCTGTGCAGGACCCAAGTTAACTTTTAGATCGGTTTGAAAAGTTGTGTCTTGTTGGGGAACTGTCGGCAGCACAGCAGTATTATGATGAGTGGAAAGCTGATATCAAAGTTGATGGTGAAATGCGAACAGGTGATAGTCATATTTTGAAACCAAACATAGGTTTTCGTATGTTGCGATATTTTGTTTTCTAGAGAAATAAGAAGTTATATTTTCGTATCGAAGTTTAACAAGGTTCATCTACATTTCGGCTAGTTAAAATTATGGCTATTGTCATTTAGTTACATCGCTGGACCGGTTTGGTGTGCAACTTTTAGAGAATCTGGTTTGTGAAATGCGAAATTTTAAGGGTACAAATATTATCTTACTGAATTTAATGTATTTTTGTTGCATGATGCATTCTTGCTATTTTATTCATTTTAGGACTAAACTTGGTTATGCGCGTGTGTGCGTTTGGTTGTGATGCGGAACATAAATATTGCGATATGCTGAATTATTTGTTATCGGTTGGTGCCAGTTCACGTTCAATGACCCAGACCGGGTTTACTGCGCTAATGATTGCTGCAGAACAGGTAACGTTTAAATATTGGTTGCGCCATGAATATGAGCGCAAGTTTTACGTAGTGCAATAATCTTTTTTCGCGGTCAGTTAGTATTAATATTTGCAGCATGCAGTTCAATTTATTGTGATTATCAAAGGTTTTGCATATACTATTTGCTTCTCGTTCTTGCTACTAAGACTGAGAGTTTGAAACTCAAAATCTGTCTCTTTTAAATCCTGTTATTTGAGGCGCAGTTGCTGAAAATAATTGACTAGTAGCGCTTGAGATTTGAATCTTACAGCTTTTCCAAAAAAATTGTGAGCTACGGAGATTTTCTGAGAGCCGAACCGTTCAAAAAACCGCAATCTCAAACGCTTCGGTATCATTTTTTAATGCTGCCTACTATTTAGAATACTAAACGATTTTCGAAATAGGCTATATCGCTGGCGGGTCCAAAAATTTCAGACGCAGACGACGCGCACAAAATATAACAGTGATAAAACATCGCGAACGACAAGCCAAACACAGTTTTACTACTAAATCTTAAGGTAAAAGTAACATTTCTTTTGTGTCATGCCAATGGGTAAGGTATGAAAATGCTTAAAATACTTAGTTGCTGCTGTTTGATTCGAATTTTATAATATTATTAGTTTTGTAGGCTCAAGTATGTAAAGTACGATTGCTGTTGAAACATCACGCCATAGTTAACGCACGTTCAAATGACGAAACTGAACGAATGACAGCACTTGCATACGTAAGTTAACGTTTTGTACGTTACGCCGTCATTTAGAAGTCTCTTTTAATGAAACGAAACTCCAATCTTCACTGCTACTGTTCCACAGTCTTAAAACACAACGCAGTTTTTCAAAATAAGGGTCAAAGTTCTATGCTTTGCGACGATATGGAAATGTCTGTGCTCCCGCAAGGCAACATAATCTTGCTGTTGCTGTCACAACATGTTTTATTTTCAACAGAGAATAAAGCTGTGTTACACTCCAAAAACTACCAGAGCATTGTTAATACTTAACATTATGTTTTTTGCGTTCTTGTTTATATCAAAATGCAACGGAGGTGTGAAATCCTTAGTTTTAGAAGTTTTTCTAACCACTGATGTATTCTGAAATTTATTTGTCGTCTTGCCGATTTTGCAGTTAAGTTAGATAATAACGCGTTGGTCGCTAAAGATACTGGTTATTACAACTTGTCGTCACACTACGGACAAGGGATATGCACTGCCGTGAGGTCAAATATAAATTTACACATACTTGTTGGCAATTTAGAATGAAGTTTTTTTATTTAAATAATTTGTCATAATACACTGTAAATACTGTAATTACGGTTTTTATCTGGTCTGTTGTACTTAATTTTTGTTAACAGGCAATTGAAGCGGGCGATTTTGATTGTGTCAAAGAATTGGCATGGGCCGGTTCTGATTTTGCTGTTGAATGCTTTGTGTCAGGAACTGTATTAACTCCATTGACTCTTGCTCAACGCATTCACGGTACTAATTCTAGCATATACATATTCTTGAAGTCGTTCCAGGAAAAGTGAGTTGGAAACCAAATGTGCTGTGTAATTAGTTACGGAATTTATTTAAATTATAACACAAATTAGTTTTAATAGTTCGGAACAAATTCCTTAAACACGCTAGCGGAAAACATACAGATAAATACATATTTTTAATTATTTAGTATACCAATCTTGATTCTAATTGGTAAAAAAGTATTAATTATTGGTAGATTGTTATTTAGATGTAGGCTTTATGTAAAGTATTTTGTAGATATTTTTTGTTCTGAACAATATCATTTGGCACTAGTGCGAAACATGCAGGTGAGAAAACCAATTTTGTCTAACTTAGGGCTTTACTATGATGATCGGCGTGTAAACTTCGAAGGCTTCAAATCAGTTGTTTCAAAAGACATAGCAACAACTATTACGATGGCGTTGATTAGTGAGATTGAATGGCGATATATCTGCATTTACTATTGCAGCTGTGTTCAGTTTTTCAATTCGGAAGTTGATCGGCTTAATCTGCCAATCGTTCACGATCTAATACCGATGCATTTATGCAATATGAGGGATGCTCGCAAGCATTTATATAGATTCAAAGCAATGGGATTACCTTCTCGCGCCAGTAAGTCAACAAAATAGTCTACAGTTATGTGGAGATTTCTAATTTTGCTCGTTGTTTTTGACGATGCGTGCGTTAATCAACGAAAGCCAAGCTAAAATGTACTATGTAATATACTGATATTTTTATGTAAACGTTGCTAGCAAGACTGAAACATATCTTTTGACAAAAGTATTTAACTGCTTTTATTTTTATATAGATTTTTGGCATACCCGTTTTATTTATGTGTGTAGCATGCAAATAAGTGTTGTTTGCAAGTCGTCGAGCAATATTGATAAACTAAATAACGGTTCCATCACGAGTAGTGTACTCGCGGATCCCCCAGAGGTTGGGTACGATCAAACACCACAGCATGTTGTTGCTTTTTGCTCCGCATAATTTACATAAATTACTTTTGTTAAAAAATATATATTTAATCTGAATGTTTTTGCCATTGTAGCCTTACAAATTTGTTTATCGGCTTAATCTGTATTTTAACAGTGATTACTATGTTATAATTTGAGTTAGCTGCACCGTCATTTGACCTCAGAAATTTCGTTTATTTTTAGTTGGGTCTCACTTTTGTAATGTTTTGTTCATTGTGCCACTGATGCTTCGTGGGCCGCCGGAAAGCACAATGGTAACTGACATCAACATAGCGCCGTGTCCGGTTGCGGAGGTTCGCTTGAATGACGTTGAACAAGAAGGTTTAATGACGGTAAAATCATAGACGATTTTTGTATGGCTATAGTGCAGGGCGCAAATAGGAACTATATTATACCGGAATCGGAATCGAAACTAGAAATTTTCTGACTGTACGGATAATTTATATTGGCAAGTATAATACTGATCTAGGGTGTCTGTTGGCTGACAACAGTTTTCAAAACTGTGGCGTTTACAAATTGGTGATGATTTCCGGTTCTGTAAAGCTGAACAACAATCAATTATTTATAAATTAACTCATCGAAAACAGTGTAATAGATAAATGATGCAACATTTTTATGCATCGTATCACAACAAGTAGGGTTGAAATTAAGATTCAAAATTCCGATTCCGATTGACAGTGATGCATTTTAAAGCAATCAAAATGTGAGGATGTGATTTTGGAAGTGTCACGTTGTAAGCAGCTTCTCTTATAATATGTGAGAAAGATTTCATAGGTTCTAATTGAACGCTATATGCGTTCAAGTATAATTATATACCAACAGGGAATAAAACAAAAGCGAAATTGAGTATATTATTTCTGGCATTCTTGCAGAAACCGAAATAATGTATCAGTAATATTACTTTATCAATCACTGTCTCACTCAATGTTTGACTTGATTGCAATAAAAGGTGTTTAGTTATTAACAAGTCGCTTTCCTATATGTGTTTTGTTTCAGGACGATGAGAATCTCTGCGTTACGAAATTTGAACCCTATCGCGATAAAGAAAACCAACTCGAAATTAAAGTAACAACCAAAGATACAATGGTAAGTTTACTGTTTTTTGCGGTTTCATTATTAATATCTAAAGTGAAATCTTTATGCTGAAAAGGCACCTTTTTGTGGTGTAACTTTCCTATTGGTAACTAAATATTAATTCGGTTCGGTATTGTGGGTTTTGGCCCAACGGCTATTTTGGGAATGTTGTCCATTGAAGGTTCTCGAAATTGATACCATCGATACAGAATTTACGGCGTATGGCGCCGCTGTACTTGACATTCTACGTTTGCCGAAAGTAGAAAAATTTTGACTGCTTCGCGCGGCGTTAAAAAACGTCAAAAAGCGTAGCGCCACCTTAATGCTAAGTCTTCATGCTGAGCTGATTAGTTGAAGCTCAATGTAGTTTAGTATTATATGAAAGCTTCTTTATCTCTCAAATACTTCAACAGGTATATTGTTCGTCTTCGTTTACATGCTCTATGATAATGCTTCCTTTAATAAAAAATAGTCTATTTTGTAGTAGCCTTAAAACATCGCCGCCTTTGACAAGACAGAGATAGCTGCACTAGTAACATAGAGCAGAGCTGGACTTGTATATTAGCTATACAGAAATACCACCGATTGACGAAGGAAGTGAATATATTGAGTTTGGACATTTGTTCTAAATCTAACTTTCGAAAACTTTTTATTATGTTTCCGTTAATATTTACTGTAACAATCTGATTAGAGTATATGTCTTTTGTTTTATTGCTTTACGTTTTTTACTTAATTGTGCGAATTCTTGTTTATTTCAGCTGAAACTCTTGTTTAAACCATGTGTCGTCAAACCGAATGTAAATGATTTGGATTAGTTTAATTTCTTGACTGTCCTGACAGTATGATTTTCTGTTTTGAGCACATTTTTAGCCAATACGCAAAACTTTGTGATGGACTAGTAATCAAATTATTTCTGCATTGAAAATTATGTTAATTGTTCTTCTTTTGCGTATTTTTCAACTCGAATAGTTCTACAGATACTGGTTTATTTTGTTGTGCAAACCGGTAATCAGTATCATAACAGACGAGCAGATTAAAGTTTAAAGTGTATTTTTTTCCGGTTTGGTTTTTGAATGTGCGGAGTTTCATGCGGGCAGAAATCAGCATAATATCTTGTATTATGCGTCACAGCACAATTATTACGGTTAATCGTGTGCGGTACGTATGAACTATGCTGTGTATAAAGTGTAAATTCCTTGAGTTATCATATGTTTTATTGATTCACAAAGTTTTGTTTATGAAACTTAATTTTTAATTTCACTTTAAAAAAGATTTTTTTGTTATGCTAAAGTCGAAAGTTTGCTCTTGTGATAGCACTGGCTAATAAAAAAGCTTCTTAATCACAATATCAGTTTTTTATGATATATAACTCGAGTTTGACGTTTTTATAAACGTCAGTAAAATTGTGTTACGTTTACTGATAAATTTAAACCCAGACTCAATCCGAAAAATTGCATAATCTACGGTAGTATAGCAAAATTTCGGAAGGTTGTCTAGACGAAAATCTCGCTCCGAAAACATCACACATTTTCGTTTTTAATTAGATACATGATTTATTTCTGACACGGGCATTCCCACGAGTAAAGAATTTCAAAGCAGGGATAAATATTTGTGATTCTGTACCCAACAGGAACTTAGTTGACAGATGACAAACACACTAGGTTCAATTATATTAGCCCGATGTGTTGTTTTGCTTTTTATATAAAATAACGGTTTGTTTTCCTATGTATCAGGTTACAACCGGAGGTCTATATATATTTGGCTTAGGCAGCAAGTAGAATTCCGTAACATGTAGAATTTTTGTTAGAGGTTTCGGCAATTTTAATAGTGACATTTCTCATATTTTATAAAACTTGTTACGTGCAGTAGGTTTCTTTGTAACTTTCGAGCAATTTATCAAATTTGAATTGCGGCTGAAAAATTTCTAAAAATTCACAAGTTTTACATTATTTTAACTGTGTAATTTTGTCTCGTGGTGAACTGAGGTCCGGCTTCGGCAAAACTTGGTGACAATCGATAAGGAAATCTTTCTGTTCGGCTTGAACTTATTACAGTTATATATTTAATACTAGTGAAGTTTACTAGTAGCCGTAGTGGCACACGTGTGCAACATGCCTAAAGTGTTAACGAAGGGATTTTGTAACTAATCCACGCTTTAAGGTTACAAAATTAACTATCAGAATTTATACGTAGTACAATTGTTTTGTAGAACGATTTGTAACGGTTAAGTACAAGCAATGTAATTTCAGCACTAAAAAGGGAGTTTGGGCGCGAGTAAATGAATGAATTGCATCAAAGCTTCAAAACCGATAATTGGATGGTTAGCTATAACTAATTTGCATAATCGCATAATTGATACGCCTAAATTAGGACTTTTTGAAATTGTTTACAAACCTCTAAAAGCACGAACGATATTTGAGCCGCTAACAGCAGTATAATGATGAATTAAAACTGATACTCGTCGCTAAAGTTTAAATTGAATAAAACGCATTGTCACTGCTGAATTCTGATTCATTATGAATGACATGTTTTAGGATTTAATCCGTGTTTACATTTGAAAACTTTGAAAACCGTTT
>JASANG010001898.1:0-13105 GCA_030248215.1 Enoplolaimus lenunculus
CGCAGCGTACCTCCGGTGAGAATCAACAGCGAAGAGACAGAGGTCTATAGCACCCGATTTTTATGGGACCACAATAACCGCATAATGTTGGTATTTATTGTCCAAAGAAAAATAAAAATGTGCTATTACTAAGTTCAGCTCATGTGAAAAACGAAGTTTGCACCAGCAGAGAGGACAAAAAACCAGCAGTTATCTTGGATTATAATTTGGGAAAAGGCGGGGTTGATGAAATGGACTCTTGCATTGATGATTTTACCTGCAAACGCAAAACGAATCGTTATCCTCTAGTCTGCGTTTTCAATATGATTGATATTGCGTTGCACAACGCATTCATTGTCATGAAACTGAACGGATATCAAAAGTCACGCAATGTTTTCATGAAAAAAGTAGCCGAACAACTAGCGCAAGACAATATGACCAAACGTTACAGTAGTGAAAGAATTTACGCAATAGTCAGAGGATTCATTTATGGCTTACGGGCTGCCTCAAAAGCGAAACGAACCTTCTACATCTGGTAAACCGACCAAATGTCAGGTCACAAGTTGTCGCAAATCTACGAGATTGAGCTGTTCGTCATGTGGAAAACAAGTGTGCAAGGACCACATTAATCGCACCATAACGTGCAACGACTGTGCTTAACTGGACAACGCGCCCGCAGTGGGAGGCTGGACGGGGAGCGGGTGGAACTCCGCCAGAACACTAGTTCTGACTGTCTCAAGCCAGTTAAAGGAGGAGAGCACCCTGAGATAAGCCAAAACTAACGCTAGTTGTGTTGTCTACATATGTAGACCGTTGGGCTGATTAAGGTGAAAATTTTGCCGGGCCGTTGAGGGTTAACACACATCTGTTAGTAGGATCTTGAAATTTTCGATGCCATTAACCATGACTTGTAGACCAATGTAAAGAACAGGGTGGAGCAGTAGTATAAGCATATTCCTAAGTCTATGCGCAAGCCAAGCAAAAAATTAGTCTAGAGCTTACCCTTTTCTAGTCCCACAGAAAAACTTTCCGCCCCTGATCTTAACATGGGCCACTTGTACATTAACCTAAGGAATCGAATTTTTTGCTGGAGTTTACAGTCTGGTAGAGGAACTATTTAATCACTAAGATTCAAATAATTAACATTCATATACTCCAAAATTTTGGCCTTAATCTATTTACGAATTCTCATCAAAAATATAGATTTATATTGATTCAAACTGCACCGAATATGTGCACAATGTTGGCTACGTACCTATTAATACCAAATAGCTAAGTACGCCGGTGTAATTATTGCGCTTGCATTACCTGTTTTTTACATCATACTCTTGATAGTTTACTGTTTACACAAAATCATTTAAACAACAACCAAGGTGTTTAATTTATATTTCAGTTATAACTTCAACCTGCGAACATTAAAAAATGTGACATATTAAAAAATAAGACAAGCTTTATACTCGGCTTAAATTATAAAGAATGGACAAACTACGCACTGGAATGGCATGACCCACGAACTTCAATTTTTTATCTTGAACTGATTAAATTTTGGAACCTTTATAATGATTAGGGTCTGTTCACTGAGATATACACATGGAGACTGAGATGTTTAGGCATGACATTAAATTTATATTTAGGCTAAGCTTATTAGAATTAAGTTTAGCCTCAAGTTTAGGCTTAGGCTTCGATTATAGGAAACCCTTTTATAATATAATATGGGCCAAATTTTTGATAAATGATGGGTTTGCTCATAGCGTTGGTCCAAACAAATTTATATTTTAACTTTCTTTTAACATGTGTATTTAAAAGTTTGATGGTTTCAAGAAAACTATTGTGTTGATTTGCCGTTTGAAATTAATTTTTTGCGGCTTTAGAAACTTTGAAGTAGCATAAAATATGGCCAACGGTTGATAAATCATTAATGCAGCAAACTACAGTACAATGAAATAATACACAACAAACATCGTGACTTTTCATACAAGTAATGCATATTTAAATTGTTTAGGTCATGAAAAGCTAACATATAAACCTCTTCGGTGTGGTGCCGATAGCATTAACTATACATTGTAAGCATTTTTGTTATCTTTAACCCCTTCTCACATAGAGTTGACTATGAGCAACTCAGCGCAGTGTATATACGTTAAATAGTATTCATCGCACCGTGGTTTAACAATTGCAACACGTATACATAGTACTAAATCACCACAAGACGTGAGAGCCCCCTCCGGCTCGAGCGTCAAGCTCCTATAGCTGAGTGGTGATGGTATACGCCTCCCGCTCCAGTCACTGGAGTTCGAATCGTAGTATAAAGTAGGTATCAGGGGAAATAGATAATATTCATGTGAGAAAGGGTTAAGAACACTGTAAATCCCTGTGAGTTGATTTCAACTCAGAGTGAGTTGAACCTCTACTCAGTTGTCTGACCTCTGAATTAGATCCTTCAGAACTCAAAATTCTGTATTGATTGAACTCATTCTGAGTTAATCAGCTAAATCGGAATAAAACGAGATCAGAACGAGTTGATAGTTCCTGTTATTGGTTCTGTTTCTGAAATCTTACTTAAATATTTACTTAAGTTATACTTAAGTAACTACTTAAGTCGCCGACTTAAGTAATTACTTAATTTTTTGTGCAAAAACAAGCAAACGGCTATATGAGCTATTGTCACAACAAACAAGTAATAGTTTCGCTTTATATTAAGCACACTCCATGAGTCTACAATTTCAATTTAAACCAAGGTTAACAGATATTAAGGTAATGCAATTTTTATCCTGAAAGATCAAAGATTTTATGATGACAATTTGTGTTGAATTAAGTTGAAACATTTTACATACTTTGGGACAGTCAGAACAACTATTGCAAAGCAAACTACATAACACTCGCTTTATCCACGTACACGTGTAAAACGTCTCTGGCCCATGTAAAGATCAGGAGCGAAACGTTTTTCTGCCGGACTGTAATAGAGTAAGCTTTAGACTAATTTTTTGATTAGGATTAGGCGTAAGCTCATTCTTATACGCTAAGGCTTAGGCTAAGGAATATGCTTATGCTACTGTTACGGCCCTGTTCTTCTTGCATTGGCCATAGTTCTGATCAGTTGATAATTTGCTCGATGTCTTCAATAACGTTATTGATTTCTTCCTTGATAAATTGAACCACCTGTTTTATAACCGTGCGCTTACTTCCGATACACTAAAAGTATTAATAACATAAAACAATAGCTCGCGCTAATTAACACAGCCTGCCGGCGGGAGACAGAAAGGCTGGATGCTCAAAAACTTTAAGGCTTATACACTGTAAATTCCAATGAGTTGATTAACCAACTCAGCTAGAGAGTTAGTTATTTCTGAGTTAACCACAGTAAACATTAAGTCACTTGATCCTCACTCTGAGTTCAGTTAATTCCGCGTAAGTTGAATAATTAGCTCAGAGTGAGTTTTACTGACTCAGAATGCTGAGTTCTGAAAGACCTAACTCAGATTGATCGATTCAACTCATGCTGATTTAAAAACAACTCACTGGGATTTACAGGGTTGGATTAGGAGTATGTTTTGGCTTACGCTTAAAGGTTTAGTGGTTAGGCGGGCCAAAGCCATCAATGATTTGTGAAACCTTTGTTTTTGTAAAAACATGATTTCAGTGAAACTATTGTAACGGTTTTAAACCTTAGAACTGGAAACTTGCTCAGGTTGCAAGTGGTAAATCTTAAACCCACGAAGTCTCAGCGGCGGTCTCAGCTTATAGCTCAAACTTAAGCGTATGCTACCAGCAGTGCAGATTAATTACAACAGCATCAAGCGCTGTGAGCAAGCTTGTAAAACAAAATAATAAAATTACAAAGATTCGACGCATACAACGTTTCGAAATGTAACTCTCTCTCAGCACTCCAGAGCACCAGCTTAAATACATTGATCTTTTGCAAATGTGACATTTCAGAATAAATTCTTTAAGATTCTTCGGAACGTTAGCCAAAACAAAGCAGCTTCATTACACTATAGTTTAAATTTGTTAGTCTGTAAAGCTTAAAAGAATTTTTGCATTTTATCGCTAGCCACCACTGCTTCGTCTCCGGCTCCGGCATCAGCGTTAAGTTTTGCAAAACCTGCTTACAAATTATACATTTCGCAACATTTTCTGTTTTGTTCGGACATTTTCATGACACTGTTTGATGTAAAGTGTTTATAACAGAACTGGACAATTCTATGGTCTTTACGCAACATCTTTCCCGATTCATAATCGCACGTTAACCGTAACCTTAAAGAAAATCTACATTCCGGGTTTGGTTTATGACTGCTTTTACCTGGTTCAAATCATGACTTGAATCGCATGACGTTGAAAAACGTCTAATGTTCGCCGCTCTTTCCAAGTTTTTCAAATCGTCCTTTTCGACGCCGTTGCGAGCTGCGGTGAAAGTGTTATTGTCCGCGGTTGAATTCAAAGTTTTATTGACATAATCGATAAAAGCGTCAGTAATCGTTTCAGAGGTATTGTTCTTAAAAATAAAAGTTTAGTTTTATAGGCGACAGATTACATTTAAATATTTTCGGTGAAAACGAAACAAATAATTTTCTTACAAGTTTATTTCAAAATTATTGCAATACTCGCAATTGTGCATTCAAATATTAGAAGAAACGGATTGGTTTTGTAATGTTTCAACCAATTATTCGTATTGCAGCTTCCAAATTCAGCAAAGTAGTGTAATTTTACAAATGTAAAAAATCAGACCATATGAAACGTTTTAGTTTCATCAAAATACTTGCGGTATTGGCAAAGATGGTAAATTATTCAACTCTACCAAGAAATTGTTTATTGACACCACACACGAGCTTGCTCACCTTATTACTGTTGATGACTATACAACCGTCTATCTAGAAGTTGAACATCCACAAAATATTAGTCTTGTAGCATGCTCTAGTGACCCGAATAAAAAGGGCAGTGGTACTAATACAAGCTTCACAATATTTTGCGTGCAGTCTGTGGTCAAATCCTAATTTATGACTTGGAAGAGTGCATTCACAGCTTTCGATAGTATACTGTAATAGATTTAGATTTTACCACCGACTGCACGCAAAATATTGCAGAGCCAGTGTAAGTTTCGGAGGTCATCATTTTGGGTTTAAATCAATATTAAACTATATTCCTAATTTACAGTATGTACATTTTTGAGATGTAGCACACTATTTTCGAGTTTTCTTATAGGAATTTAGTATAAAATTTTTCCTATCTATAAAAGTCGTTACCGATTTAGTTGTGTTATCCGTTGTCAAAATGCCGTGTTCTTGTAACTGCTTCGTTGCTTTACTAGAAAGCCTTCCAACGCTTGCAAAAATATTCGAGAATGTAGTCGCTGATTTAGCATTTTTGAAAAGACACTAAAATACAAAAAAACCAACTACTGACAATTGAGCAATATTTTCAAAATCTCAAAATTAAACATATTTAACTGAAACACGAACAAACAGAGCGTAACCAGGATTTCATTTCAAGGTGATATAATCTCATAATGTAGCGGGTGTTTCCCCCTTTGTCATTTCTTGCTTTTGAAATTATTAAGCATAAGTTCAATTTTCAAGAATGTTATTTTGTCTGTTAAAAAGGTTAAATTCTCAGATTTAAAATCATATTTTCGTGGTATATCGAAAATAATATATTCTGAGCATTCTGTGGACTAATGATGTTTGGGTTATTACATTGGTATAAAATTCGATGTATATCGGTGAAAGATAGTTCGGTTTGTGCTTTAATAAAACCTTTAGCTTGGCGATGCGTTAGTCTTGAAAAGTTGTGCAGCAAGTTGAATACAAGCTCGTGCTTTTATAATTACGCCTGGTACAACCGGCGTTGTTAGGTAGCAGTTCTCTGTTTTGCGCCCTGGTATTACCGGCGCTAGGTCCATAAGCGAGAGTTAAGCTGTGCGGTTCCGCCTAGCGACTAGCGTTGCTATTTAGCGCCACTTGCTTTACTGTAAAAATCCCTGCTGCTATATTCTTCCTGGCCTCTGTTGTCTGCTGTAGGTGCAGTTCGCTAGCCTGAACTACACAGCATCCTAAGATATACGCCAGCGCAGCGGCGGCGTTTGGAAGCCGCGACGATCGTGCGGAACAGCGGACACTAACAAAACTAGAACTACAGGTAGCAGCCCTTACCGATACAATACTTACCCGGTTAACAGCCATTGAAAATTCGTTAGATAATCAAAGCCTTATAATTGGCACACTGGATTTTAACTAAGCATAGGACTGACAACACAATCAAACCTTGGGCAAGGGGTGTTTAGAAGAAATTCATGGTCGTTTATAACCCAGGTCTACATCAGCTACATCCATGGGAACACGGGGCCCAAATATACCGATCACGCCGTTTAGGAAGACAAAGGCGAAGATTTTTCAAGTGGCGACAAAAGAATCGAAATGAAATCTTGCAAACGAGCGAACAAAATAAACCAGCACTTCTAGCGCATCTAAATGACGAGCGAAATTTTGTCAACGCTCGCAACCATTCGCAAAATTATAATGAAATCGCAACAACTGAACGCGATACAAAAAGTCGAAAACAAACTAAGACCAAATGATGCGTCGCAACTGAAAAGCGAATGTTAACCTCAACCCTACTAATTTCAATCCGCATAGCACATACTTAAACCAAAACAAACTAATCTCAAATAAATTTATTCCTCACCTCAATTCGAAAGAAAGACCTAGACCATCAACACTTTTGCCCAACATTAAAGAAACTAATTCTAACCAGTTCTAATTCCCTCTAACTCCAGCATCAAAATCATCTTCATCCCTACAGAGTCTTTCCAACATTAGTCACCCATCTAGACCACTCTCTAAACGATTCCAATACTCAAACAAACGCAGTAAATTTTTTTCCAATCAACAATGCCAGAATAATCGCTCTCAACAGCAGCAAAATTTCACAGCCCAAATATCCCTAATGTCCAACACCCCTTACCCGCCACAAACCTTCCGATTACAATCCAACGCTTACGTTAAACAATCACCGATTTTCAAATTTTCAAAAACCTAACACACCCACAACCTCATCACAGCCAACAACAACCATACTCACTTTTCATTATAATTTTACGAATGGCCCAACCGTAACAAAAATTTCCTCTCCATTTAGATAACGCCTAGAAGTCTGTTTATTTTTTCCGCCATCCGTTTCCAAGAATTTCATTTCGAATTCATTTTTCGCCAACTTGAAAAATCTTTGCCTTTGTCTTTACTAAACGCGTGACGTATATTTGCCCCTTACCCATGATGTAGTTGATTAGAACCTGTTATAAACGACCGCTAAGAGAACTTTCTAGCGCACCCCTTGACCCAAGTTTGATTGTGTTTCATCACTATTCTTTAGTTTAGAATCCAGTCCAATTAAAAAAAAAAAAAAAAAAAAAAAAAAAATTAAAAATACCAAAAAAAAAAAAAAAAAAAATAAAAAAAAAAAAAAAAAAAAAAAAAAAAAACCCACAAAAAAAAAAAAAAAAAATAAAAAAAAACCAAAAAAACCCCCCCACTAAAAAAAAAAAAAGAAAAAAAAAAAAAAAAAAAAAAAAAAAAAAAAAAAAAAAAAAAAAAAAAAAAAAAAAAAAAAAAAAAAAAAAAAAAAAAAAAAAAAAAAAAAAAAAAAAAAAAAAAAAAAAAAAAAAAAAAAAAAAAAAAAAAAAAAAAAAAAAAAAAAAAAACAAAACAACAACCCGGAATGTAGATTTTCTTTAAGGTTACGGTTAACGTGCGATTATGAATCGGGAAAGATGTGCGTAAAGACCATAGAGATTCGTCCAGTTCTGTTATAAACACTTTACATCAAACAGTGTCATGAAAATGTCCGAACAAAACAGAAAATGTTGCGAAATGTATAATTTGTAAGCAGGTTTTGCAAAACTTAACGCTGATGCCGGAGCCGGAGACGAAGCAGTGGTGGCTAGCGATAAAATGCAAAAATTCTTTTAAGCTTTACAGACTAACAAATTTAAACTATAGTGTAATGAAGCTGCTTTGTTTTGGCTAACGTTCCGAAGAATCTTAAAGAATTTATTCTGAAATGTCACATTTGCAAAAGATCAATATATTTAAGCTGGTGCTCTGGAGTGCTGAGAGAGAGTTACATTTCGAAACGTTGTATGCGTCGAATCTTTGTAATTTTATTATTTTGTTTTACAAGCTTGCTCACAGCGCTTGATGCTGTTGTAATTAATCTGCACTGCTGGTAGCATACGCTTAAGTTTGAGCTATAAGCTGAGACCGCCGCTGAGACTTCGTGGGTTTAAGATTTACCACTTCCAACCTGAGCAAGTTCCCAGTTCTAAGGTGTCCGTTACAATAGTTTCACTGAAATCATTATGTTTTTACAAATCAAAGGTTTCACAAATCATTGATGGCTTTGGCCCATGTTTACTATAGCAGCCTAACCACTAAACCTTTAAGCGTAAGCCAAAATATACTCCTAATCCAACCCTGTAAATCCCAGTGAGTTGTTTTTAACTCAGCATGAGTTGAATCGATCAATCTGAGTTAGGTCTTTCAGAACTCAGCATTCTGAGTCAGTAAAACTCACTCTGAGCTAATTATTAGAACTTACGCGGAATTAACTGAACTCAGAGTGAGGATCAAGTGACTTAATGTTTACTGTGGTTAACTCAGAAATAACTAACTCTCTAGCTGAGTTGGTTAATCAACTCATTGGCATTTACAGTGTATAAGCCTTAAAGTTTTTGACATTCAGCCTTTCTGTCTCCCGCAGGCAGGCTGTGTTAATTAGCGCGAGCTATTGTTTTATGTTATTAATACTTTTAGTGTATCGGAAGTAAGCGCACGGTTATAAAACAGGTGGTTCAATTTATCAAGGAAGAAATCAATAACGTTATTGAAGACATCGAGCAAATTATCAACTGATCAGAACTATGGCCAATGCAAGAAGAACAGGGCCGTAACAGTAGCATAAGCGTATTCCTTAGCCTAAGCCTTAGCGTATAAGAATGAGCTTACGCCTAATCCTAATCAAAAAATTAGTCTAAAGCTTACTCTATTACCAGTCCGGCAGAAAAACGTTTCGCTCCTGATCTTTACATGGGCCAGAGACGTTTTACACGTGTACGTGGATAAAGCGAGTGTTATGTAGTTTGCTTTGCAATAGTTGTTCTGACTGTCCCAAAGTATGTAAAATGTTTCAACTTAATTCAACACAAATTGTCATCATGAAAATCTTTGAATCTTTCAGGATAAAAATTGCATTACCTTAATATCTGTTAACCTTGGTTTAAATTGCAAAATTGTAGACTCATGGAGTATGCTGTATCCGTCACTGGTTGCGCTGAGTATTTATACTATTTATGCAGGCATCAATCGCTCAGATATTCGTTTAACCGCAAAACAAAGAAAAACCAGAAGCGAAACAAAAAACAATCCACACAAAACACAACAAAACCCAAAAACCCCCGCCCACCACAAAAACAAAAAACCCAAACCAAACAACACCAAAAAAACTTAATATAAAGCGAAACTATTACTTGTTTGTTTGTGACAATAGCTCATATAGCCGTTTGCTTGTTTTTGCACAAAAAATTAAGTAATTACTTAAGTCGGCGACTTAAGTAGTTACTTAAGTATAACTTAAGTAAATATTTAGTAAGATTTCAGAAACAGAACCAATAACAGGAACTATCAACTCGTTCTGATCTCGTTTTTATTTGCCATATTTAGCTGATTAACTCAGAATGAGTTCAATCAATACAGAATTTTGAGTTCTGAAGGATCAATTGAGAGGTCAGACAACTGAGTAGAGGTTCAACTCACTCTGAGTTGAAGTGGACTCACAAGGATTTACAGTAGTTCTTAACCCTTTCTCACATGAATATTATACTATTTTTCCCCTGATACCTACTTTATACTACGATTCGAACTCCAGTGACTGGAGCGGGAGGCGTATACCATCACCACTCAGCTATAGGAGCTTGACGCTTCGAGCCGGGAGGGGGCTCTCACGTCTTGTGGTGATTTAGTACTATGTATACGTGTTGCAATTGTTAAACCACGGTGCGATGAATACTATTTAACGTATATACACTGCGCTGAGTTGCTCATAGTCAACTCTATGTGAGAAGAGGTTAAAGATAACAAAAATGCTTACAATGTATAGTTAATGCTATCGGCACCACACCGAAGAGGTTTATATGTTAGCTTTTCATGACCTAAACAATTTAAATATGCATTACTTGTATGAAAAGTCACGATGTTTGTTGTGTATTATTTCATTGTACTGTAGTTTGCTGCATTAATGATTTATCAACCGTTGGCCATATTTTATGCTACTTCAAAGTTTCTAAAGCCGCAAAAAATTAATTTCAAACGGCAAATCAACACAATAGTTTTCTTGAAACCATCAAACTTTTAAATACACATGTTAAAAGAAGTTAAAATATAAATTTGTTTGGACCAACGCTATGAGCAAACCCATCATTTATCAAAAATTTGGCCCATATTATTATAAAGGGTTTCCTATAATCGAAGCCTAAGCCTAAACTTGAGGCTAAACTTAATTCTAATAAGCTTAGCCTAAATATAAATTTAATGTCATGCCTAAACATCTCAGTCTCCATGTGTATATCTCAGTGAACAGACCCTAATCATTATAAAGGTTCCAAAATTTAATCAGTTCAAGATAAAAAATTGAAGTTCGTGGGTCATGCCATTCCAGTGCGTAGTTTGTCCATTCTTTATAATTTAAGCCGAGTATAAAGCTTGTCTTATTTTTTAATATGTCACATTTTTTAATGTTCGCATGTTGAAGTTATAACTGAAATATAAATTAAACACCTTGGTTGTTGTTTAAATGATTTTGTGTAAACAGTAAACTATCAAGAGTATGATGTAAAAAACGGTAATGCAAGCCGCAAAAATTACACCGGCGTACTTAGCTATTTGGTATTAATAGGTACGTAGCCAACATTGTGCACATATTCGGTGCAGTTTGAATCAATATAAATCTATATTTTTGATGAGAATTCGTAAATAGATTAAGGCCAAAATTTTGGAGTATATGAATGTTAATTATTTGAATCTTAGTGATTAAATAGTTCCTCTACCAGACTGTAAACTCCAGCAAAAAATTCGATTCCTTAGGTTAATGTACAAGTGGCCCATGTTAAGATCAGGGGCGGAAAGTTTTTCTGTGGGACTAGAAAAGGGTAAGCTCTAGACTAATTTTTTGCTTGGCTTGCGCATAGACTTAGGAATATGCTTATACTACTGCTCCACCCTGTTCTTTACATTGGTCTACAAGTCATGGTTAATGGCATCGAAAATTTCAAGATCCTACTAACAGATGTGTGTTAACCCTAGCGGCCCGGCAAAATTTTCACCTTAATCAGCCAAACGGTCTACATATGAGACAACACAACTAGCGTTAGTTTTGGCTTATCTCAGGGTGCTCTCCTCCTTTAACTGGCTTGAGACAGTCAGAACTAGTGTTCTGGCGAAGTTCCACCCGCCCCCCCGTCCAGCCTCCCACTGCGGGCGCGTTGTCCAGTTAAGCACAGTCGTTGCACGTTATGGTGCGATTAATGTGGTCCTTGCACACTTGTTTTCCACATGACGAACAGCTCAATCTCGTAGATTTGCGACAACTTGTGACCTGACATTTGGTCGGTTTACCAGATGTAGAAGGTTCGTTTCGCTTTTGAGGCAGCCCGTAAGCCATAAATGAATCCTTTGATTTTGCGTAAATTTTTTCACTACTGTAACGTTTGGTCATATTGTCTTGCGCTAGTTGTTCGGCTACTTTTTTCATGAAAACATTGCGTGACTTTTGATATCCGTTCAGTTTCATGACAATGAATGCGTTGTGCAACGCAATATCAATCATATTGAAAACGCAGACTAGAGGATAACGATTCGTTTTGCGTTTGCAGGTAAAATCATCAATGCAAGAGTCCATTTCATCAACCCCGCCTTTTCCCAAATTATAATCCAAGATAACTGCTGGTTTTTTGTCCTCTCTGCTGGTGCAAACTTCGTTTTTCACATGAACTGAACTTAGTAATAGCACATTTTTATTTTTCTTTGGACAATAAGACGCCAACATTATGCGGTTATTGTGGTCCCATAAAAATCGGGTGCTATAGACCTCTTGTTCTTTTGTTGACTTTAGCACCGGAGGTACGCTGCGGCGATTTGCCATAGTAGTGTAAAAAGGCCGGTTTTACCCCCTCCTCCTCCTCCTCCCTCCTCCTCCGTAAAGCGGAGGAGGGTGGAGGAGAAGGAGGAGGACGGGAGGGGGGTGTGCGCAGCCCCCCCCTCCCTCGGAGAGGGAGAGGAGGGGGCCAGAAAGGGTTTGCAGGTGCTTGCAATGGTCAACGGGGGATAATCCCCAGCCCAGCATATAGCCAGACTACCCCATCGCCGTAGGGGCCGCGCCTGGTAGCTGTGCAAACAGCCGCAGGTTTTTGCCCAAAGGGCTTTTTTTTCTTTTATTATAAAACAAATACAATAAAACATACAAATATAAACCATGTAATTGTGAAATATTGGCGTTTTACTTCTTTTTGTGGGTATTGCTGCTGATGAAACTTTATCTACTCCACCACCTTTTTTAATATAAAGCGCACGGTTTATACGTTTACAAATTGACTCAGCTAGCTTTTATTATATTAACATCTATAAATCTCCAATGTAGTACTCTTGCTAAATCAAATGTTGCCAGCTTTGACAAAAACAAAGCTCCATTATGGCAACCGTTATTAAACACATACCCCCTATAAATGCCAACTGCATTTATCAAAAGGGTTCCGTGTTTAAAGTTTATGGGTAAATTAACAAACAAATAGTCAAAAATATCAAACAAATAAACCATCTGTGCACTCCAGTTAACATTTTTAGGTGGTATCAGGAGTATTGTAAAATGCAAATTGCTGCTATTTTTATTTAACCATCTAATTTTAAAGCCATCAGCAGCATTCCACTTTTCCAATGAACCATTTCGCCAATCATCATAACATAAATCTTGTTTCTTGGTTTCTTCAGTTTTACCCCCACAGTTTACATTTACCAATAACAATATCGTTTCAATAATAACAGCACTAAATAATGCGCATATACAAATAAGTAAACGCTTATTATCCATT
>JASANG010001295.1:0-13062 GCA_030248215.1 Enoplolaimus lenunculus
AAGGATATTTAAAGGATAACTTTTGCGTGGTGCATTATTTCATTCAACAGAGTCAAATCTTTTTGTTCTATAAGCCGAACAATAACTCATGGGCGGCGGTTATTCTCTAAACAGTTACATTTATTGATTAGATTCTGGGTCATTATTCTCAAATGTGCATAGCAAATATCATCAGTTAGTAATAGGTTTTCAAACTTGCTCACTGTTGCAGTTGCTGAACTAAAAATGGTTCAAAAGTAGAACGAATCAAATGCGAAAAATGTGTGGATTTTGAGCTTCAGCATTCACGGGTTTGAAAGTTACAAGACTTATTTTACCAACTGGGGATTGATGCTACTCACATTTGAGAATATGGGCCCAGAATTTATGATGTATAGTCTTAAGTGTAGGTTTAAAATATATCTTAATTAAATTTCAGTGGCTTTAGGGCACTTCCAGCGCTTGTATAGTTAAGCTCGTGGTTAGACAAAAGGCTTTAACTTAGGCATAGTTAAGCGTTTCCCTAAACCTGAGCATGACTGTAATGCGGAGAAATGTGTACCAAAGTACTGTCCCTTGTACGTATATCTGAGCTCTTCAGGAATATTTATATAACCGGTATCGTGTAAAATTAACAAAAATTCTATAAAATAATTTCATCCCTGCAAAACGCAAGTGTTTACTCGTTTTCAAACAATATTAAGCTTTTTTAAAGAAATCGTGTGGTATACTTGAATATATTATCAATCTTTTTATTATATACTTACTTTTACATAACAAGCGCTATGATTTCTTGAAATATTTGAGCGTGTTAATGAATTTAAGTCACACTCGACAAAGCGTGGTGTTTTTGTATCTCGAGCGAGCTGTAATGTTACGCGACTTCTAAAAGTATTTTAATATGGGAGACATTTACAAAATGTGACCCATGTTGCTTTGATGGGCGGAACAGTAGTTGACCGGATATGTACTTAACCGAAAAGAAATGTGTATCCGGATATTGGAAATACATTTGTTCACCAGAGTTTGTTATTTTGCAATTTTTTCACAGATATGGAACGTTTAGTGGTGGTTTTGTGCACTAGTTTTTTAAAGCGTAACCTTTTTGCGAATCATTTTTGCTGGAACCTGTCTTGTCAGGCACGATGCCTAATGAAGAGATTAGAGTTCGCTTTTAAAAACTTTAAGAAGTTCCCATTTGTTACAATAGGTTCGCTAAATGCAATATAATTGAAAGTTGAGCTGAACAAAAATTACAGTACACCAAATGATGAAATGCAGCCACTTATGTTACTGACTTCTAGAAAAGCAAGATTTCAGAGAACGAGAGTAGGTTAGATTTGCATTTAGTTTTGTACAATTTTTCCCCACGATTTATGTCTTGATGTACAAGCAAAATGTCAGTGGCATAGGCACCCGTATATATGCACTGTTATCGGTGTTTTACAGTTTCCGTTCATCAGTGTGTATAAGTGCTTCCGTCTTCGAACGTATAAAGAAACTGTTATAGTTTTTGGGAGTTTAAAAATATACTTGGGGCACTGAATCAAAGGATATGAAGATGGCTCAAACATCCGATGCACATCACTAGTAACTGAAGTACAACTGCATTTGTAATCCTAAGCCTAATCGTAAAAATAAACCTGTAAGGCTTGGTGCAAGCCCTAACTGGGGAATTTGGGACCTTAAAAATCGAATTCTTGAAAATTTTAAATTTCGGCGACCAACGATCAGGGGAGGTTATGAGAAGCTCAAATATGCACAAATTTTCGAAATCGAACCATTTTTGGCTATACGCGGGCTGGAAGAGATAACGGAAAAAACCCAAAGTAACATGGGTGCAAGTAATTATTGAAAAATATGGCACTAAGCAGGACTGTAGCTACTGCTTCCAAGCCGCTTGCACTAAGTAAGCATTTTAATGAGTATTTTATTATTGAAACTGCTAAAATTACCGGAATAATTTTGAACTGTTTTTGGTTTTTCAGCATGAGAGCCGTTTGATGAGGGTGGGGGTCGGTAAGTACCCATTCTGCTTAGTATCCTTTCAAAGGCGGAAGTATGAAATCTGGATCTACTTTGTATTTTGATGGAAAGCGTTCCATCCTATAGATCTTGACAAGCTGAATTTATCGGTACCATTCTTATGGCTGCATGACCAACGGCTCAGAAGTTATTACCATCCAAATTATAGTGCATACACGCACTGATCGAAACAGGAAGTACTCATCAGTAACATGTTCGTACAATATAAGCTTAACGAGGTTTATACCTTACACAAATTTGATTGCTGTAGTACATGTTTTATATCGTAAAAAGTTGAAATTTAAAGGGCCATAACTATTGCACCGGGGATGCTGCAGCGCTAAAAATGGCACCGCTGAACTCAGCGCGTCGAAATTTATAAAATGAACTATTTTAACTATTTTTTTATTAAATTCCTAGAGAGGTCCATATTCCGTGCCTCCGCCCCTTTCAAATCGTAGAATGTTCTGAAACCGCTCTATATATAATTTTGTATCCAACCCCGCTAGAACGTCCATTAAAACATCAGGTTTGAAATTTTAATTCGCAACGGTGAGTAGTATTTAACTAATTTTGAAATTTATATTTTATACAAATAGCGTCACGTTAATAATTGAATTTTTGCTATAATCGTTTTAGTGTACAGTCTTGTGATACTATGACAAAGTTTGCCAATATTTCTCATGTGATTTTTGATTTGGATGGACTGTTGCTTGGTAAGTATGTTTATTATCGAATCATAGTCATTGTTGTAAAAAAATAAAGCGTCAACGTATCGTTACTGAATCTTGAACAAAAAAATATATTTGACGGAATGCCAATATTGATTTTGCATTGTTTTCTGTCGCGCTGATCAGTCATAGTTGTAATAATGAAATGGTCCCTATGTATAGAACAGGGCCGGAACAGTACTCTGTAAAAACTTAAACTTAAATTATAACTTAACTAAACTTGAATATCAGTTTAAGTAAAACTTAAATGGCTGGACGGACTAACTAAACTAGAATTTTATGTTTTACTTAAACTAACGTGTTTTTAAGTTTAACACGAGTTTAAGTAAACTTATTTTAAGTTTAAGTAACAAATGCAGTCGTGTATCTAAGAGTTCATTAAGTTTATCTTAAACTGAAAAAAGCAAGATTTTAAATGAGTTTAAGCGTAAACCTACCAGTTAGTTTAGTTAATCTAGAAAGTAAGTTTAATACTGGTGGATTAGCTTAAACTTAAATCAAGTTAGTTTAAGCTTTTAGAGAGTAGTATAAGCATATATCGAAGCCTAATCCTTAGCCTAAGCGTATGGATGAGCCTATTCATAAGCCTAAGCCTATACCGAAGCCTAAGCGTAAGTAAAAAAAATTAGTCTAAAGCTTAAACTGACTCTATTATAGCCCCTCCGGAAACCGATACGGCCCTGTTCTATACATGGGCCATGAAATGTATCCTTTTGAATCGTAAACAAAAACTGTTCGGCGGAACGCCAAATATATAGCCACCGCATGCCAATTTCAACGGACAGCTTTTATGGGACCGGTAATGAATATACTGGACACAGAAATTCTGCTACTCGCATTGGATTTGTTGTTCAAGCTGCTAGCAAGTGTTTGTAAACACTCCACAGGGCCCATGTAAAGATCAGGGGAGGGGGGAACTTTTTTCTGTGAGACCAGAATAGAGTATATAATCTTGGAGGCTTAGGAATATGCTTATAATACTGTTCCGCCCGTGTTATTTACATTGGCTCTCCACAGTTTACGCAAACTATTGTTATACTTTTAGTCATTTACAGGGCTGTGGGAATTGTTTCAAATGACTGAATTTCAAAAACATTAAATTCGATCTTTCGACAGCGAACAAAAGTCATCGCCCCACAGCCCTGACACAATACCAGCAATAATAAAATATCTTGCTACTTGTATTAACGGTATTCTCAACTGTATACAGCATAGCTGTCAGCAGAGAGTATATAAATAGAATGTTTTAAGCGAAAAGTAGTCGAAATCATATGAACACGATAGTGTTCATATATATGATTCGCGCATCTCAAGCGCGTATTTTCAGTTTAGTTCGCATGTTGGTGCTCAAGTAATATCAGACCGGTATCGTTTAAATTTTGTACACTGGTATCCTGGTACGTAGGGAATATTTGTGCCAAAGGATTTTGCAAACCAGTGTGGTCTTCAATAGTTACGGTCAAAAAACACCTTACAGAAAGTGCACGAAATTTTTCATTTTGGTTCAACAGTTTTTACACGTTAGCTATGTAATTTTACGATTATAACTTTCACCACTTTATAGAGCTTACGGTTGGTTTCACCCCAACGGTTGGTTTCACCCCAACGGTTGGTTTCACCCCAACAGTCGGTTTCACCCCAACGGTTGGTTTCACCCCAACAGTCGGTTTCACCCCAACGGTTGGTTTCACCCCAACGGTTGGTTTCACCCCAACGGTTGGTTTCACCCCAACGGTTGGTTTCACCCCAACGGTTGGTTTCACCCCAACGGTTGGTTTTGCCCCAACGGTTGGTTTCACCCCAATGGGTGGTTTCACCCCAACAGTCGGTTTTACCCCAACGGTTGGTTTCACCCCAACGGTTGGTTTCACCCCAACGGCTGGTTTCACCCCAACGGTGTTTTGCCCCACGGTTGGTTTTGCCCAACGGTGGTTTCACCCCAACGGTTGGTTTCACCCCAACAGTCGGTTCTCCCCAACGGTTGGTTTCACCTCAACGGTGGTTTCACCCCAACGGGGTTTCACCCCAACGGTTGGTTTTGACCCAACGGTTGGTTTTGCCCCAACGGTTGGTTTCACCCCAACGGTTGGTTTCACCCCAACAGTCGGTTTCTCCCCAACGGTTGGTTTCACCTCAACGGTTGGTTTCACCCCAACGGTTGGTTTCACCCCAACGGTTGGTTTCACCCCAACGGTTGGTTTTGACCCAACGATTGGTTTTGCCCCAACGGTTGGTTTCACCCCAACGGTTGGTTTCACCCCAACGGTTGGTTTCACCCCAACAGTCGTTTCTCCCCAACGGTTGGTTTCACCTCAACGGTTGGTTTTGCCCCAACGGTTGGTTTCACCCCAACGGTTGGTTTCACCCCAACGGTTGGTTTTGCCCCAACGGTTGGTTTCCCAACGGTGGTTTTACCCCAACGGTTGGCTTCACCCCAACGGTGGTTTCACCCCAACAGCGGTTCCCCCCAACGGTTGGTTTACCCCAACGGTTGGTTTCACCCCAACGGTGGTTTCACCCCAACGGTTGGTCTCCCCAACAGTCGGTTTCACCCCACGGTTGCTTACCCCAACGGGTTTCACCCCAACGGTTGGATTCACCTCAACGGTGGTTTCACCCAACGGTGGTTTTACCCCAACGGTGCTCACCCCAAGGTTGGTTTCACTCCAACGATTGGTTTCACCCCAACGATTGGTTTCATCCTAACGGTGGTTTCACCCCAACGGTTGGTTTCACCCAACGGGGTTTCACCCCACGTTTTCACCACGGTTTCACCCAACGGGGTCACCCCAACGGTGGTTTCACTCCAACAGTTGGTTTCGCCCCAACGGTTGTTTCACGTCAACGGTTCGTTTCACCCAACGATTGGTTTCACCCCAACGATTGGTTTAATCCTAACGGTGGTTTTACCCAAAGGTTGGTTTCACCCAACGGCGTTTTCACCCCAACGGTGGTTTCAGCCAATGGTTGGTTTTAACCCAACGGTTGACCGCAACGGTTGGTTTCACCCCAACGGTTGGTTTTACCCCAACGGTTGGTTTCACCCCAACGATTGGTTTCACCCAACCATTGGTTTCACCCCAACGGTCGGTTTCATCCCAACGGTCGGTTTCACCCCAGCGGTCGTTTCACCCCCAACGGTCGTTTCACCCAACGGTGGTTTCACCCACGGTTTTCAACCCACGATTGGTTTCAGCCCAACGTTGTTTCACCCAACGGTGTTTCACGCCACGGTTGGTTTCAACCCAACGATTGGTTTCACCCAACGTTGTTTTTCCTCGGTTCTTTTCACCCACGGTTTTCCCCCACCGTTTCTCCCAACGGTTGGTTTCACCCACAGTTTTCACCCCAACGGATGGTTTCACCCCAACGGTTGGTTTTGCCCCACGGTTCGTTTCACCCCAGCGGTTATTTTGCCCCAGAGGTTTTCACCCTAACGGTTCCCCCTTTCAGCCCAGGTTTTCACACAAACGGTTCTTACCGCAACGCGATTACCCAGGATTAAGGTAGAAAAAATCTCAGACTATTTTTATTATAGATACTAATAATTCCTTATCTGGAGTAAGCAAACTCCTCACATTTTATTTTTTCATTTCGCAAAATTATTTTATTGAGTTTTTAGTTTGTTAGAATTTTAGTTTAGTCGAGACTGTACCGCTCTTTTTTTAAGTTGATGTTCAATCGCTTTTGCTCGCTATGCAGTGAAACAATAAATAACTCGGGTGGAAATGCGCATTTATATAATTTGTTACTAAGGTAAAAAATCGAGTAAACTCAAAAGTCACTTATAAGTGGAGTCTTTTTTTAAAGCATCAATTGCAATTCGTTTTGTGACTTCTGTTCAAGAAAGTATCTAACAAAATTGGTCATCAAAACTCTAACAGCCATTATGTCGCCACACAATGCTCTTATGAAATTCAATTAACTATGGTAATACAAAGCCATAGGTAAATTTAATACGTTTTGTAGAGAACTTCAATATACGTTCATGGATTCCAAGCTACATCTGTCTACATTTCAGAAATAATTTCGCTTTGCATTCAAGAAAAGCATCTGTTTCTTACAAAAAAATATTACAGAAATTTTGCTGTCCGCAATATGTTTCAGAAAAATTAATAATTGGCATGATTTTGGCAGCTATTGTTTCTTAATACTTTTCCAGGTTACATCAAGCGAATGTGCTGATCTAGTTTACCATACTTTTAATAGGAATATGAAACATATCCCTTTTTGCTCAAGTGCTGAGCATTTTTTCTAGTTTCAACCGCTTTACCAAGCTGCTGCATTAATCCATGGGGTGACATCGTCCGTTGCGGTTAAGCTACCGTTTGTGTGAAAGCAACCCTTGGGCAAACCGACCGTTGAGGTGAAACCAGCCGTTAGGGTGAAACTAACCTCTGGGGAAATTAACCGCTGGGTAAACGAACCGTTGGGCAAAACCAACCGTTGGTAACCACCGTTGGGTGAAACCAACTTTTGGAGTGAAACCAACCGTTGGGATGAAACCGACCGTTGGGGTGAAACCAACCGTTGGGGTGAAAAAACCGTTGAGGAAAAACCAACCGTTGGGGTGAAACCAATCGTTGGGTTGAAACCAACCGTGGCGTGAAATCAACCGTTGGGTGAAATCAACCGTTGGGCTGAAACCAATCGTTGGGTTGAAACCAACCGTGGGGTGAAATCAACCGTTGGGTGAAACCAACCGTTGGGGTGAAACGGCCGCTGGGGTGAAACCGACCGTTGGGATGAAACCGACCGTTGGGGTGAAACCAACCTGTAGGGTGAAACCAATCGTTGGGGTGAAACCAACCGTTGGGGTAAAACCAACCGTTGCAACCAACCGTTGCGGTCAACCGTTGGGTTAAAACCAACCATTTGGCTGAAACCAACCGTTGGGGTGAAAACGACCGTTGGTGTGAAACCAACCATTTGGGTAAAACCAACCGTTAGATCGTTGGGGTGAAACCAATCGTTGGAGTGAAACCAACCGTTGACGTGAAACCACCGTTGGGGCGAAACCAACGTTGGTGAACCACCGTTGGGCCACGTTGGGGGAAACCAACCGTTGGTGAACCAACCGTTGGGGTGAAACCCCTTGTGACCAACCGTGGGGTGAAACCACCGTTGCTGTGAAACCAACTTGGGGAAACCATCTTGGGAAACCAACCTTTGGGGGAGCCCACCGTTGGGGTAAAACCAACCGTTGGGTGAAACCAACCGTTGAGGCGACCAACCGTTGGGAAACCAACCGTTGGGGTAAAGCTACCGTTGGGGTGAAACCGACTGTTGGGGTGAGACCAACCGTTGGGGTGAAACCAACCGTTGGGGTGAAACCAACCGTTGGGGTAAAACCAACCGTTGGGGTGGAACCGACTTGGGGTGAACCAGCCGTTGGGGTGAAGCCAACCGTTGAACCAACCGTTAAGTGAAACCAACGTTGGGCACCAACCGTTGGGAAACCACCGTTGGGCACCGTTGGGAAACAACCGTAGGGCCAACCGTTGGAGACACTGTTGGGAAACCAACCGTTGGGAAACCAACCGTTGGGTAAACCAACCTTGGGGCAAAACCACCGTTGGGCCACCAACCGTTGGGTGCCAACCGTTGGGTGAAACCAACCGTTGGGTGAAACCAACCGTTGAGGTAAACCAACCGTTGGGAGAAACCGACTGTTGGGGAAACCAACCGTGGGTAAACCAACCGTGGGCCCAACCGTTGGGCAAAACCAACCGTTGGGGTGAAACCAACCGTTGGGGTGAAACCAACCGTTGGGACCAACCGTTGGGGAGCCACTGTTGGGGTGAAACCAACCGTTGGGGTGAAACCAACCGTTGGGCAAAACCAACCTTGGGGAAAACCAACCGTTGGGGTAAACCAGCCGTTGGGGAAACCAACCGTTGGAAACCAACCGTTGGGTAACCGACTGTTGGGGTGAAACCACCCATTGGGAAACCAACCGTGGCACCCGTGGGGAAACCAACCGTTGGGGTGAAACCAACCGTTGGGGTGAAACCAACCGTGGGGTGAAACCAACCGTTGGGGGAAACCAACCGTTGGGTGAAACCGACTGTTGGGGTGAAACCAACCGTTGGGGTGAAACCGACTGTTGGGGTGAAACCAACCGTTGGGGTGAAACCAACCGTTGGGGTGAAACCACCGTAAGCTCTATAAAGTGGTGAAAGTTATAATCGTAAAATTACATAGCTAACGTGTAAAAACTGTTGAACCAAAATGAAAAATTTCGTGCACTTTCTGTAAGGGTTTTTTGACCTAACTATTGAAGACCACACTGGTTTGCAAAATCCTTTGGCACAAAATCCCTACGACCAGGATACCAGTGTACAAAATTTAAACGATACCGGTCTATATTACTTGAGCACCAACATGCACTAACTAAATACGCGCTTAGAGCGCGAATCATATATATGAACACTATCGTGTTCATATGATTTACTACTTTTCGCTTAAAACATTCTATTTATATACTCTCTGCTGAAGCTATGCTGTATACAGTTGAGAATACCGTTAATACAAGTAGCAAGATATTTTATTATTGCTGGTCATTGTGTCAGGGCTGTGGGGCGATGACTTTTGTTTTCGCTGTCGAACAGATTCCGCAATTTAATGTTTTTGAAATTCAGTCATTTGAAACAATTCCCACAGCCCTGTAAATGACTAAAAGTATAACAATAGTTTGCGTAAACTGAAACAAGGGAAGTATTATAACATATTCTAAGCCTCCAAGATGTACTTATTTGGTCCTACAGAAAAAATTCCCCCCTCCCGATCTACATGGGCCCTGTGAGTTTTACAAACACTTGTAGTTGAATTTGTCATATTCATTACGTCCTAAAAGCTGTCCGTTGAAATTGGCATGCGGTGGCATATACTTTTGGCTTCGGAATAGTTTTTGTTTACGGATTCGAAAGGATACATTTTCATGGCCCAATGTGGTAACGGGGCCTATCGGTTTCCGGAGGGGCTAGTAATAGATCAGTTTAAGCTTTAGACTATTTTTTTTACTTACGCTTAGGCTTCGGTATAGGCTTAGGCTTAGAATAGGCTCATCCATACGCTTAGGCTAAGGATTAGGCTTCGATATATGCTTATACTACTCTCTAAAAGCTTAAACTAACTTGATTTAAGTTTAAGCTAATCCACCAGTATTAAACTTACTTTCTACATTAACAAACTAACTGAGGTTTACGCTTAAACTCATTTTAAAATCTTGCTTTTTTCAGTTTAAGATAAACTTAATGAACTCTTAGATACACGACTGCATTGTTACTTAAACTTAAAATAAGTTTACTTAAACTCGTGTTAAACTTAAAAACACGTTAGTTTAAGTAAAACATAAAAGTTCTAGTTTAGTTATGTCCGTCCCAGCCATTTGAGTTTTACTTAAACTGATATTCAAGTTATAGTTAAGTTATAATTTAAGTTTAAGTTTTTACAGATACTGTTCCGGCCCTATTTATTTATACATAGGGACCATATTCATTATTCAAAATCACTGATCAGCGCGACAGAAAACAATGCAAAATAATATTGGCATTCCGTCAAATATATTTTTTTGTTCAAGATTCAGTAACGATACGTTGACGCTTTATTTTTTTACAACAATGACTATGATTCGATAATAAACATACTTACCAAGCAACAGTCCATCCAAATCAAAAAAATCACATGAGAAATATTGGCAAACTTTGTCATAGTATCACAAGACTGTACACTAAAACGATTATAGCAAAAATTCAATTATTAACGTGACGCTATTTGTATAAAATATAAATTTCAAAATTAGTTAAATACTACTCACCGTTGCGAATTAAAATTTCAAACCTGATGTTTTATGACGTTCTAGCGGGGTTGGATACAAAATTATATATAGAGCGGTTTCAGAACATTCTACGATTTGAAAGGGGCGGAGGCACGGAATATGGACCTCTCTAGGAATTTAATAAAAAAATAGTTAAATAGTTCATTTTATAAATTTCGACGCGCTGAGTTCAGCGGTGCCATTTTTAGCGCTGCAGCATCCCCGGTGCAATAGTTATGGCCCTTTAAATTTCAACTTTTTACGATATAAAACATGTACTACAGCAATCAAATTTGTGTAAGGTATAAACCTGGTTAAGCTTATATTGTACGAACATGTTACTGATGAGTACTTCCTGTTTCGATCAGTGCGTGTATGCACTATAATTTGGATGGTCATAACTTCTGAGCCGTTGGTCATGCAGCCATAAGAATGGTACCGATAAATTCAGCTTGTCAAGATCTATAGGATGGAACGCTTTCCATCAAAATACAAAGTAGATCCAGATTTCATACTTCCGCCTTTGAAAGGATACTAAGCAGAATGGGTACTTACCGACCCCCACCCTCATCAAACGGCTCTCATGCTGAAAAACCAAAAACAGTTCAAAATTATTCCGGTAATTTTAGCAGTTTCAATAATAAAATACTCATTAAAATGCTTACTTAGTGCAAGCGGCTTGGAAGCAGTAGCTACAGTCCTGCTTAGTGCCATATTTTTCAATAATTACTTGCACCCATGTTACTTTGGGTTTTTTCCGTTATCTCTTCCAGCCCGCGTATAGCCAAAAATGGTTCGATTTCGAAAATTTGTGCATATTTGAGCTTCTCATAACCTCCCCTGATCGTTGGTCGCCGAAATTTAAAATTTTCAAGAATTCGATTTTTAAGGTCCCAAATTCCCCAGTTAGGGCTTGCACCAAGCCTTACAGGTTTATTTTTACGATTAGGCTTAGGATTACAAATGCAGTTGTACTTCAGTTACTAGTGATGTGCATCGGATGTTTGAGCCATCTTCATATCCTTTGATTCAGTGCCCCAAGTATATTTTTAAACTCCCAAAAACTATAACAGTTTCTTTATACGTTCGAAGACGGAAGCACTTATACACACTGATGAACGGAAACTGTAAAACACCGATAACAGTGCATATATACGGGTGCCTATGCCACTGACATTTTGCTTGTTCATCAAGACATAAATCGTGGGGGAAAAATTGTACAAAACTAAATGCAAATCTAACCTACTCTCGTTCTCTGAAATCTTGCTTTTCTAGAAGTCAGTAACATAAGTGGCTGCATTTCATCATTTGGTGTACTGTAATTTTTGTTCAGCTCAACTTTCAATTATATTGCATTTAGCGAACCTATTGTAACAAATGGGAACTTCTTAAAGTTTTTAAAAGCGAACTCTAATCTCTTCATTAGGCATCGTGCCTGACAAGACAGGTTCCAGCAAAAATGATTCGCAAAAAGGTTACGCTTTAAAAAACTAGTGCACAAAACCACCACTAAACGTTCCATATCTGTGAAAAAATTGCAAAATAACAAACTCTGGTGAACAAATGTATTTCCAATATCCGGATACACATTTCTTTTCGGTTAGGTACATATCCGGTCAACTACTGTTCCGCCCATCAAAGCAACATGGGTCACATTTTGTAAATGTCTCCCATATTAAAATACTTTTAGAAGTCGCGTAACATTACAGCTCGCTCGAGATACAAAAACACCACGCTTTGTCGAGTGTGACTTAAATTCATTAACACGCTCAAATATTTCAAGAAATCATAGCGCTTGTTATGTAAAAGTAAGTATATAATAAAAAGATTGATAATATATTCAAGTATACCACACGATTTCTTTAAAAAAGCTTAATATTGTTTGAAAACGAGTAAACACTTGCGTTTTGCAGGGATGAAATTATTTTATAGAGTTTTTGTTAATTTTACAGGATACCAGTTATAGAAATATTCCTGAAGAAGTCAATATACGTTCAAGGGACAGTACTTTGGTCCAGCATTATCTCCGCATTACAGTCATGCTCAGGTTTAGGGAAACGCTTAACTATGCCTAAGTTAAAGCCTTTTGTCTAACCACGAGCTTTAACTATACAAGCGCTGGAAGTGCCCTAAAGCCACTGAAATTTAATTAAGATATATTTTAAACCTACACTTTAAGACTATACATCATAAATTATTTGGGCCCATATTATTCAAATGTGAGTAGCATCAATACCCCAGTTGGTAAAATAGGTCTTGTAACTTTCAAACCCGTGAATGCTGAAGCTCAAAATCCACACATTTTTTCGCATTTGATTCATTTTACTTTTGAACCATTTTTAGTTCAGCAACTGCAACAGTGAGCAAGTTTGAAAACCTATTACTAACTGATGATTTTTTTTATGCACATTTGAGAATGTAGACCCTGAATCTAATCAATAAATGTAACTGTTTAGAGAATAACCGCCGCCCATGAGTTATTGTTCGGCTTATAGAACAAAAAGATTT
>JASANG010002579.1:0-13008 GCA_030248215.1 Enoplolaimus lenunculus
AATTTCGCGCCAAAATTTAAATTTTCGCGCCACAATTTGAAAAATTATCAAAAATTTTAAACTCTACAGTTTCTAACCATTGCTCGAACAATTTGCGCTGTTTTTTTCCCGGTCGCTTTTTTGTTGGTCATTTGTATAGGTAGCTAAAATTTTGGACACTATTTTAGAGAGTGTTCGTAAATTAGCTAGGTATTAAAATGGTGGGAAATTTTTTGACATTGGCGATCGCAGTATAACCTGTATGGTGCATATATACCACAAACAGAAAACGGATCGATAGTTTAGGTATATACCTATAAAGTTTTAAAAAGATGTTTCGTTTTGCTGTCAATCATTTAAGGTACGTAAAATATGCACTGAGCTAGTAGCTACCAGAAATTTCATACAAAAACGGGCCCATGTATAGAACAGGGCCGGAACAGTGGTATAAGCATATTCATTATCATAAGCCTAAGCGTAACAATGAGCTTACACCTAAGCCTAAAGCCTAAGCAAAAAAGTTGGTCTAAAGCTTAATAAACTATCTTTATTAAAGCCCTTCCGGAAAACGATCCGGCCCTGTTCTATACATGGGCCCAAAAACCAATGCACTCGCACTTTTATTCAAAAATGAAAACCTACTGAAATAATCTACAAACATAAACAAAAAAACAAAAAATTCCGGTATTTCCATATCAGCAACGGATATCCGGTTATCCATTGTGTTTTATAGTATGTTTGTCATTTTGGTGTAAAATTTATTTGTGCTAGAATACTTGCTTGGATGGTTAAAAATGTAAAAATGTTGACAAATTTGACGTGTGTCATGTAACAAGTGTCTTATATCATCAACAACAACTTCAAACCTATATTTTCATGTATTCAGTCAGAATCAAATATGCTTTCCAATATCCAGTTCTCCTTGACCTGGACAAGATAATAGCGTTTGTGACTGCCAATCAGAAAATATGGCGTAGTCGGTCTTCAATACAGGCCATCCACATATACATTTTTAATTGTTCGAAAGAAAGTTTACCAGGTTTTATGAGCCTCAATATATAAGGGAATTCGAGTATAGTTGTATTCAGGATACATCCAGAGGTACAAAAAACCCCCGGTAAAGTCCTACCGGAGCCGTGGTGAACCAATGATGGCACTTTGGTTTTCTACCCACACTACGCAAACGTGGGGGGTTTCTGACGTGTATTTACATTGTAATTAAAATTGAGCTACTCCTTGGTTCGATGGAGTTTTTAGGTTCAGATAGTCCTCATTTACAGTTTATTAATATGATTGCCCGTTGTGTTTCAAAAATCTTATGGTTTATTCTTGATACTGATAAATAAATCGACAGCCCAAAGAATGGTGGCAAACAGAAGAAATGCCTGAAATATTTTAAAATATATTGCGAACATACCTACAAATCCATATAAACCAGGGTGCGTAGATGGTAAAAAGTAACGCGAATGGATTTTGATCAAAATGACGAAAACGTAAAACGGATATTGAAGTATAAAAGTTTCAAAATGTTTCATTTTTCTGCCAACACACAATTGTGGCGTGCATATAAATTCACTGGTCTTTCAATGACTTCAAAGAAAAAACGGATGCATCGAAGTTTTTAAGATTTTGGATGAATTCTGTAATTGTTATTTAATTTCAAACAATTGCAGCATATAAAATATTGAAATAAAACCTTTTTTTTTTGCAAAAATCTAACAGTGAAGTCGGTAAACATGGACGTAACCGTGATCCGCTTGTCCCGTTATACCGTGAATTAAAAGTAACCTCAGGGTACAACCGGAGGTCTGCCTCCGGCTCCGGCAGAAAATCTGCCTCCGGCTTCGGTAGAGATTTTGGCAGAGGTTTCGGTTTTTTATTTTGTCACAATTTCGAGGAAAGAATTTCTAAAATTTCGCAGAAAATTAGCATAAAACCAAACAACTTAGCAACATATTGCAGACATTGGCTAAAATTAACTAATTAACCATAATTTTTACTGCCCAATTTCGTCTCAGCTCCGGCTCCGGAGACGTTCGTTGACCTCCAGGCTCCGGCTCCGTTATTTTTTTTTACCTCCGATTGCATCCTGGGGTCCATGTATAGAACAAGGCCGGATCGTTTTCCGGCGAGGCTATAAAATAGTTAGCTTAAGCTTCGGACTAACTTTTTTGCTTCGGCTTACTTAGGTTTAGGCTTAGGAATAGGCTCATCCTTACGCTTAGGCATAGGCTTAGGCTTGGTAATATGCTTATATATACTACTGCTCCGGCCTTGTTCTATATATGGACCCATGCTGGGAAGCATGATATAATTTTCTTACCGCTGCAGCAGCCCATGCATCTGTCTTTATGTAAAATGATTGAAAATGTACCGCCTTGCCACTGGCGTACCAGATTTCTAAACATGTCATCAGTAGACAAAAGAAAACTCCAGCAGCGCTTACTGCCATTTCCTAAAAGAAAAAGTTACAATAGTAAAAGGGAAAAAAGTTCAAAATTTTATTTTTTGAAAACAATTTCGTTAATAACCGAACGTGTCTCAACAATAAACTTCGGATCTTTCCCGTGGTTCCCACCAGCACGTGTTTGCCCAAAAATTGTTCGATTTTGAAAGTTTTTTGCATATTTGAGCTTCTCATAAGTTTCCCTGATCATTTCACGGATACATTTGAATTTGTGTAAAATTCGATTTATTTCAACGTCCCGTGGGCCCTCTTCGTCTTGGGACCAATAAAATTGTCAAAATTTTTAACAATTATACAGCATTCGATGCGACTTGCCAAGCTGAGTCGAATGGTGGTGTTAAATTTTTTGCAATCAGACGATTGGTTAACGAGTTATTTGACCATATCTCGTTAACCAATCGTCAAATTACAGAAAATTGAGCACAATTGGACTCGTATCTTGCTAGCTGCATCTAATGATATGTTATTTGTTAAACTTTTTGACAAAATTGTTTCTGGTTACAGGGCGGAACTTTGCGCCCTTAAAACCGAATCTTCCAAAAATCCGACTGTAGGCGTGGAGTGATCATGGAAGGTCATGAGAAGCTCAAATATGTAAAAAAATTTTTAATCTAACGATTTTTGGGTATATAAGAGCTGATGGATAAAGGAAAACTCTATTAAAATGGTACTTCAAGGGTTTATGGACGGTAAACACATTTCAGTGTGTGTCGAAAGACTTTATAAGTAGTAACTAAAGATGAGCACCGGATATCCGGATATCCAGAAATGAAAAATGTACGGATTTGTATCCGAAATGAAATACGTATCCGGATATCTGGTTATCCCCGAGATATCCGAAATGCTATTGTGTAAAAAAATTTTGTAATATAATTTGCATTGTTTCGCCACTAAAAGTAGCTGGAGCTGACCACAAGAAATTCTGTATTCGAACCTCTCAGACAAAATATTGAACTAAATTTTTGACGATTTTTGTGAGTAGGTTTGGTTTTTCGGGGCATATTGTTTGTAAAATTTAGAGCTGTTTGACTTTGGTTTTTTATAATCATACTGTCAGAAAAGTTAAATTAATAGCATTTATCTACTTACAAATGTTCAATGTGTACAAGAGTCGGTATGTCACGTGATACTGTTGAACATTTATGTGAATATCATATATTCCAAAATTACAATGAACATCATAGATATTCAGCGGAACAGCGCAATCGGCGTGTGCTTATCAATATATGAAGATTTGGACGATAGAGGCCCACACGTAGTTCAAAATATCAAAAAGACGCCGGAAAACTCGTTTCCGACACAAAATCTCTCAGAACTACGGCGTTAGATTCAAAAATTCAAATTTCAGATTCTAGTATCATATGATAGTCAACAGAACAATTTGGGTATGTTACCTCAAGGATGCAGACATTTGAAAATACATCATATGATATTCGCAGACAATGTAGCCGCAATGAAGCTGAGTTCAAAGCGTACCTATTTTCTATTTAGTCAACTAAGGCCTACTTTTATACTCTTGCACTGTAAATTCCAATGAGTTTATTAACCAACTCAGATGGAGAGTTTATTATTTCTGAGTTAATAACAGTAACCATTAACTCACTCTAAAAGTTGAGTTGATCCTCACACTGAGTTCAGCTGATTCCGCGTAAGTTGAATAATTTAACTCAGATTGAGTTTTACTGACCCAGAATTCTGAGTTCTGAAAGTCGAGCTGAGTGATTCAACCCATACTGAGTTAAAATCAACTCGTTGGAATTTACCGGGTGATGTTTCTATTGATGCATTTTGCTTCTTTGATCTTAAAATGATTGCTTTATAATACGTGGTTTAATTTTGTTGGTCCTGCTTAATCTATTGCCAGTTGTGTATAAACGCGTTACCTTTAAACTAAAGTTCTGGTTAAATTTATGTAACAATCAAATTACAAAGCTGTTAGCAGAGTTTGTCCATGTGTTGCTAAATCTTAATCTATACCTAAACGTATTTGCATCTGTTGAGCCACAGACAGGTATATATTTTTTAATTTTTTTCCTTTTTCATTAAAAAAAGCGTTGTCTTTGGTCGATTCAATTTTTCTGAAAAATCAACCCGGTCTTAAAGCGTTCAGTACTAGGCCCATATTCTCAAATGCGTATAGAACCTATTGTCAGATGGTAGGTTTTCAAACTGACGATCATCTGCAATTGTAGATCTCAAAATTTGTACACAAGTAGAACAAATTGAAACTGAACAGTGTGCTGAAATTCGAACCTCATCATGCGCTGGTTCCAAAGTTACAAGACCTATCACCAACTAGTGATAGGCGCTACACACATTTGAGAATACGAGCTCTACTCAGAATGTTACCAATGCTCGAATGTTTAGATGGAAAAACTTATCACTTATTTTGCCTAATGCCCGTAGCCAACTCAACTTGCTGGCATGGGGAAGTATTAAAAAATTTTAAAATAGGCATACAAGGGTTTCTATATAGCGACTTACCCGCGAAGTTAAAGGTTTTCCAGGATGTCCAAAATTGTTAGGCTAAGCTAAGTACTACTGTAAATTTCATTAAGTTGATTTTAACTCAGAATGAGTTGAATCACTCAGTCTGCGTCTAGGACTATCAGAGCTCAGATTTTTGAGCGACTCATCCACAGTCAACTCAACTAAGCGTGAGAATCAAATCACTTGAGAGTAAGCTATATAATGTTTACTGATTTTAATTCAGAAATAACTAACTCGCTAGCTGAATTGATTAATCAAACCATTAGAATTTACAGTGTACCCCTGATCCCCTCTGGCCACGGATTATCAAATGCATAAAAAAAGTAACATTACCACCATTGGAGGGGGTAAATTTGAAGTTAACAACACTCTATATAGAATTCGACGAATTTTATCCATAATTACTGTTACAGTTTGTCAGAATTCTTAAACATACTGTCATTAACGTTATACATATAGATAATAACAACACTCTATATAGAATTCGACGAATTTTATCCATAATTACTGTTACAGTTTGTCAGAATTCTTAAACATACTGTCATTAACGTTATACATATAGATAATAACAACACTCTATATAGAATTCGACGAATTTTATCCATAATTACTGTTACAGTTTGTCAGAATTCTTAAACATACTGTCATTAACGTTATACATATAGATAATAACAACACTCTATATAGAATTCGACGAATTTTATCCATAATTACTGTTACAGTTTGTCAGAATTCTTAAACATACTGTCATTAACGTTATACATATAGATAATAACAACACTCTATATAGAATTCGACGAATTTTATCCATAATTACTGTTACAGTTTGTCAGAATTCTTAAACATACTGTCATTAACGTTATACATATAGATAATAACAACACTCTATAAATTCGACGAATTTTATCCATAATTACTGTTACAGTTTGTCAGAATTCTTAAACATACTGTCATTAACGTTATACATATAGATAATAACAACACTCTAATCATTTATATAATTACTGTTACAGTTTGTCAGAATTCTTAACATACTGTCATTAACGTTATACATATAGATAATAACAACACTCTATATAAATTCGACAATTTTATCCATAATTACTGTTACAGTTTGTCAGAATTCTTAAACATACTGTCATTAACGTTATACATATAGATAATAACAACACTCTATATAGAATTCGACGAATTTTATCCATAATTACTGTTACAGTTTGTCAGAATTCTTAAACATACTGTCATTAACGTTATACATATAGATAATAACAACACTCTATATAGAATTCGACGAATTTTATCCATAATTACTGTTACAGTTTGTCAGAATTCTTAAACATACTGTCATTAACGTTATACATATAATAATAACAACATCTATATAGAATTCGACGAATTTTATCCATAATTACTGTTACAGTTTGTCAGAATTCTTAAACATACTGTCATTAACGTTATACATATAATAATAACAACATTATATAGAATTCGACGAATTTTATCATAATTACTGTTACAGTTTGTCAGAATTCTTAAACATACTTCATTAACTTATACATATAATAATAACAACACTCATATAGAATTCGACAATTTTATCCATAATTACTTTACATTTCAGAATTAAACATACTGTATTAACGTTATAATATAGATAATAACAACATTATATAGAATTCGACGAATTTTATCCATAATTACTGTTACAGTTTGTCAGAATTCTAAACATACGATTAAGTTATAATATAGATAATAACAACACTCTATATAGAATTCGACAATTTTATCCCATAATTTACTTGTTACATTTGTCAGAATTCTTAAACATACTGTATTAACGTTATAATATAGATAATAACAACATATATAGAATTCACGAATTTTATCCATAATTACTGTTACAGTTTGTCAGAATTCTTAAACATACTGTCATTAACTTATACATATAATAATAACAACACTCTATATAGAATTCGACGAATTTTATCCATAATTACTGTTACAGTTTGTAGAATTCTTAAACATCGTATTAACGTTATACATATAGATAATAACAACACTCTATATAAATTCGACTAATTTTATCCATAATTACTGTTACAGTTTGTCAGAATTCTTAACATACTTCATTAACTATATAATAACAACCTCTATCAATTCTATATAGAGTGTTGTTATTATCTATATGTATAACGTTAATGACAGTATGTTTAAGAATTCTGACAAACTGTAACAGTAATTATGGATAAAATTCGTCGAATTCTATATAGAGTGTTGTTATTATCTATATGTATAACGTTAATGACAGTATGTTTAAGAATTCTGACAAACTGTAACAGTAATTATGGATAAAATTCGTCGAATTCTATATAGAGTGTTGTTATTATCTATATGTATAACGTTAATGACAGTATGTTTAAGAATTCTGACAAACTGTAACAGTAATTATGGATAAAATTCGTCGAATTCTATATAGAGTGTTGTTATTATCTATATGTATAACGTTAATGACAGTATGTTTAAGAATTCTGACAAACTGTAACAGTAATTATGGATAAAATTCGTCGAATTCTATATAGAGTGTTGTTATTATCTATATGTATAACGTTAATGACAGTATGTTTAAGAATTCTGACAAACTGTAACAGTAATTATGGATAAAAATTCGTCGAATTCTATATAGAGTGTTGTTATTATCTATATGTATAACGTTAATGACAGTATGTTTAAGAATTCTGACAAACTGTAACAGTAATTATGGATAAAATTCGTCGAATTCTATATAGAGTGTTGTTATTATCTATATGTATAACGTTAATGACAGTATGTTTAAGAATTCTGACAAACTGTAACAGTAATTATGGATAAAATTCGTCGAATTCTATATAGAGTGTTGTTATAATCTATATGTATAACGTTTAATGACAGTATGTTTAAGAATTCTGACAAACTGTAACAGTAATTATGGATAAAATTCGTCGAATTCTTATTATAGAGTTTTGTTATTATCTATATGTATAACGTTAATGACAGTATGTTTAAGAATTCTGACAAACTGTAACAGTAATTATGGATAAAATTCGTCGAATTCTATATAGAGTGTTGTTAACTTCAAATTTACCCCCTCCAATGGTGGTAATGTTACTTTTTTATGCATTTGATAATCCGTGGCCAGAGGGGATAAGGGGTACACTGTAAATTCTAATGGTTTGATTAATCAATTCAGCTAGCGAGTTAGTTATTTCTGAATTAAAATCAGTAAACATTATAGCTTACTCTCAAGTGATTTGATTCTCACGCTTGGTTGAGTTGACTGTGGATGAGTCGCTCAAAAATCTGAGCTCTGATAGTCCTAGACGCAGACTGAGTGATTCAACTCATTCTGAGTTAAAATCAACTCAATGAAATTTACAGTAGTACTTAGCTTAGCCTAACAATTTTGGACATCCTGGAAAACCTTTAACTTCGCTTGTAAGTCGCTATATACAAACCCTTGTATGCATATTGTAAAATTTTTTAATACTTCCCCATGCCAGCAAGTCGAGTTGGCTACGGGCATTAGGCAAAATAAGTGATAAGTTTTTCCATCTAAACATTCGAGCACTGGTAACATTCTGAGTAGAGCTCGTATTCTCAAATGTGTGTAGCACCTATCACTAGTTGGTGATAGGTCTTGTAACTTTGGAATCAGCGCATGATGAGGTTCGAATTTCAGCACACTGTTCAGTTTCAATTTGTTCTACTTGTGTACAAATTTTGAGATCTACAATTGCAGGTGATCGGCAGTTTGAAAACCTACCATCTGATGATTGGTTCTATACGCATTTGAGAATATAGGCCTAGTACTGAATGCTTTAAGACTGGTTTATTTTTCAGAAAAATTGAATCGACAAAGACAACGCTTTTTTTAATGAAAAAGAAAAAAAAATTAAAAATATATCCTTCTGCTCACAATCAAATACGTTTAGGTATAGATCAAGATTTAGCAACACAGGGACAAACTCTGCTAACAGCTTTGTAATTTGATTGTTACATAAATTTAACCAGAACTTTAGTTTAAAGGTAACGCGTTTATACACAACTGGCAATAGATTAAGCAGGACCAACAAAATTAAACCACGTATTATAAAGCAATCATTTTAAGATCAAAGAAGCAAAATGCATCAATAGAAACATCACCCGGTAAATTCCAACGAGTTGATTTTAACTCAGTATGGGTTGAATCACTCAGCTCGACTTTCAGAACTCAGAATTCTGGGTCAGTAAAACTCAATCTGAGTTAAATTATTCAACTTACGCGGAATCAGCTGAACTCAGTGTGAGGATCAACTCAACTTTTAGAGTGAGTTAATGGTTACTGTTATTAACTCAGAAATAATAAACTCTCCATCTGAGTTGGTTAATAAACTCATTGGGATTTACAGTGCAAGAGTATAAAAGTAGGCCTTAGTTGACTAAATAGAAAATAGGTACGCTTTGAACTCAGCTTCATTGCGGCTACATTGTCTGCGAATATCATATGATGTATTTTCAAATGTCTGCATCCTTGAGGTAACATACCCAAATTGTTCTGTTGACTATCATATGATACTAGAATCTGAAATTTGAATTTTTGAATCTAACGCCGTAGTTCTGAGAGATTTTGTGTCGGAAACGAGTTTTCCGGCGTCTTTTTGATATTTTGAACTACGTGTGGGCCTCTATCGTCCAAATCTTCATATATTGATAAGCACACGCCGATTGCGCTGTTCCGCTGAATATCTATGATGTTCATTGTAATTTTGGAATATATGATATTCACATAAATGTTCAACAGTATCACGTGACATACCGACTCTTGTACACATTGAACATTTGTAAGTAGATAAATGCTATTAATTTAACTTTTCTGACAGTATGATTATAAAAAACCAAAGTCAAACAGCTCTAAATTTTACAAACAATATGCCCCGAAAAACCAAACCTACTCACAAAAATCGTCAAAAATTTAGTTCAATATTTTGTCTGAGAGGTTCGAATACAGAATTTCTTGTGGTCAGCTCCAGCTACTTTTAGTGGCGAAACAATGCAAATTATATTACAAAATTTTTTTACACAATAGCATTTCGGATATCTCGGGGATAACCAGATATCCGGATACGTATTTCATTTCGGATACAAATCCGTACATTTTTCATTTCTGGATATCCGGATATCCGGTGCTCATCTTTAGTTACTACTTATAAAGTCTTTCGACACACACTGAAATGTGTTTACCGTCCATAAACCCTTGAAGTACCATTTTAATAGAGTTTTCCTTTATCCATCAGCTCTTATATACCCAAAAATCGTTAGATTAAAATTTTTTTTACATATTTGAGCTTCTCGTGACCTTCCATGATCACTCCACGCCTACAGTCGGATTTTTGGAAGATTCGGTTTTAAGGGCGCAAAGTTCCGCCCTGTAACCAGAAACAATTTTGTCAAAAAGTTTAACAAATAACATATCATTAGATGCAGCTAGCAAGATACGAGTCCAATTGTGCTCAATTTTCTGTAATTTGACGATTGGTTAACGAGATATGGTCAAATAACTCGTTAACCAATCGTCTGATTGCAAAAAATTTAACACCACCATTCGACTCAGCTTGGCAAGTCGCATCGAATGCTGTATAATTGTTAAAAAGTTTGACAATTTTATTGGTCCCAAGACGAAGAGGGCCCACGGGACGTTGAAATAAATCGAATTTTACACAAATTCAAATGTATCCGTGAAATGATCAGGGAAACTTATGAGAAGCTCAAATATGCAAAAAACTTTCAAAATCGAACAATTTTTGGGCAAACACGTGCTGGTGGGAACCACGGGAAAGATCCGAAGTTTATTGTTGAGACACGTTCGGTTATTAACGAAATTGTTTTCAAAAAATAAAATTTTGAACTTTTTTTCCCTTTTACTATTGTAACTTTTTCTTTTAGGAAATGGCAGTAAGCGCTGCTGGAGTTTTCTTTTGTCTACTGATGACATGTTTAGAAATCTGGTACGCCAGTGGCAAGGCGGTACATTTTCAATCATTTTACATAAAGACAGATGCATGGGCTGCTGCAGCGGTAAGAATATTATATCATGCTTCCCAGCATGGGTCCATATATAGAACAAGGCCGGTGCAGTAGTATATATAAGCATATTACCAAGCCTAAGCCTATGCCTAAGCGTAAGGATGAGCCTATTCCTAAGCCTAAACCTAAGTAAGCCGAAGCAAAAAAGTTAGTCCGAAGCGGCCTTGTTCTATACATGGACCCCAGGATGCAATCGGAGGTAAAAAATAACGGAGCCGGAGCCTGGAGGTCAACGAACGTTTCCGGAGCCGGAGCTGAGACGAAATTGGGCAGTAAAAATTATGGTTAATTAGTTAATTTTAGCCAATGTCTGCAATATGTTGCTAAGTTGTTTGGTTTTATGCTAATTTTCTGCGAAATTTTAGAAATTCTTTCCTCGAAATTGTGACAAAATAAAAAACCGAAACCTCTGCCAAAATCTCTACCGAAGCCGGAGGCAGATTTTCTGCCGGAGCCGGAGGCAGACCTCCGGTTGTACCCTGAGCTTACTTTTAATTCACGGTATAACGGGACAAGCGGATCACGGTTACGTCCATGTTTACCGACTTCACTGTTAGATTTTTGCTCACCACATAAATGTTTTATTTCAATATTTTATACACTGCAATTGTTTGAAATTAAATAACAATTACAAAATTCATCCAAAATCTTAAAAACTTCGATGCATCCGTTTTTTCTTTGAAGTCATTGAAAGACCAGTGAATTTATATGCACGCGTCAATTGTGTGTTGGCAGAAAAATGAAACATTTTGAAACTTTTATACTTCAATATCCGTTTTACGTTTGTCATTCCTAATCAAAATCCATTTGCGTTACTTTTTACCATTAGTCATTACCTGGTTTATATGGATTTGTAGGTATGGCAGTATATTTTAAAATATTTCAGGCATTTCTTCTGTTTGCCACCATTCTTTGGGCTGTCGATTTATTTATCAGTATCAAGAATAAACCATAAGATTTTTGATAACACAACGGGCAATCATATTAATAAACTGTAAATGAGGACTATCTGAACCTAAAAACTTCATCGGACCAAGAATAAACCAATTCTTAATTACAATGTAAATACACGTCAGAAGCCCCCCACGTTTGCGTAGTGTGGGTAGAAAACCAAAGTGCCATCATTGGTTCACCACGGCTCCGTTAGGATTTTACCGGGGGTTTTTTGTACCTCTGGATGTATCCTGAATACAACTATACTCAAATTCCCTTATATATTGAGGCTCATAAAACCTGGTAAACTTTCTTTCGAACAATTAAAAATGTATATGTGGATGGCCTGTATTCAAGACCGACTACGCCATATTTTCTGATTGGCAGTCACAAACGCTATTTTCTTGTCCAAGTCAAGGAGAACTGGATATTGGAAAAGCATAAGTTTCTGATTCTGACTGAATACATGAAAATATAGGTTTGAAGTTGTTGTTGATGATATAAGACACTTGTTACATGACACACGTCAAATTTGTCAACATTTTAACATTTTTAACCATCCAAGCAAGTATTCTAACACAAATAAATTTTACACCAAAATGACAAACATACTATAAAACACAGATGGATAACCGGATATCCGTTGCTGATATGGAAATACCGGAATTTTTTGTTTTTTTGTTTATGTTTGTAGATTATTTCAAGTAGGTTTTCATTTTTCGAATAAAAGTGCGAGTGCATTGGTTTTTGGGCCCATGTATAGAACAGGGCCGGATCGTTTTCCGGAAGGGCTTTAATAAAGATAGTTTATTAAGCTTTAGACCAACTTTTGCTTAGGCTTTAGGCTTAGGTGTAAGCTCATTGTTACGCTTAGGCTTATGATAATGAATATGCTTATACCACTGTTCCGGCCCTGTTCTATACATGGGCCCGTTTTTTTATGAAATTTCTGGTAGCTACTAGCTCAGTGCATATTTTACGTAACTTAAATGATTGGCAGTAAAACGAAACATCTTTTTAAAACTTTATAGGTATATACC
>JASANG010003111.1:0-12997 GCA_030248215.1 Enoplolaimus lenunculus
TCATCGCAATATGTATTCGGCCATACATTGACACTCCGTATGGAGGTACTCTTCTCTCTAATGCATCTATGCTGGACACACTTTTAGTCCAATTGTCTTCTAAGTCAAATCCCGATGAGTCAATCCAAACACCGTATAGTTTCAATTTATCTACAACATAGCTTCTCCATTTTTTGGGTACGATCTTTTTTCTACAAGAGCCTAATAGTAAAAGTTGTGTTTTTCTTGTCTTCAATCGGCTACCAGAGGCCATTTTATACCATTCAAATATTTGAAAAACGATACTAATTTCTTCCCAATTGATAACAAAAAGACTTGTATCATCAGCAAACTTCGTTATTCTTGTATTCTGACCATACAACGGTACCCCCGTAAGCATTTTAGTTGTCCTCACAAAGTGTGCTACAACCTCTGATGTCAAAACATATAACAATGGAGAAAGCGGGCACCCTTGTCTTAACCCTCTCTGTGTATAGAAGGTTTCCGATAGGTGACCATTTACTAATATGACCGATCTTGTGTATTTTCTTTTATATATACATTTAATCAAATTAATGAATCTCGGACCAAAATTCATTTCCATCAGCGTTTTAACAATAAAATTCCATTCTACCATGTCAAAGGCGGCCTCATGGTCAACTGATAGAATCATAGCGCCAGCCTCAAATTCATTTGCATAGTCTATAACCGACCTGACATGATTTAAACTATCTTGAATTACACGACCTCGCACAGAACTTGATTGATCAGAGTGAACAAGGGTTTGCATTACAGACTCCATTCGCTTAGACAGTATTTTTGCAAATATTTTATAGTCTACATTAAGAAGAGTAATAGGGCGCCAATTTTCCCTTAGGTTTCTATCACCAGATCCCTTATACAACAAAGTGATTGCGCCATCGTATGAAGATAAATTCATTACGTTATAGATCATATAAGAATTATAAAGCGTACATAATAGAGGCGAAAGCATTTCAATAAAACACCAATAAAATTCAATTGGCAACCCATCCAAGCCAGGAGTTTTCTTCCCTTGGAAAAAGCGAATAGCATTTTTAACTTCTTCACATGTGATATCAGTTTCCAACAAACTCTTTTGATTCTCTAATAGTTTAGGAAAAAACGGCTGATCTAAAAACATTTCTAGCATTTCATAGTTTATTTCTTCAGACCTAAAAAGTGTAGCATACTGACTTCGAATTTCTGTAATTATATGCTTCGTTTCATTCAAAATTTCACCAGTTTTTGCTTTTATAGAAAATATATAACGCTGGTCCCAATTTTTCCGTTGCAAAGACTTGGCAGTTGATAGAGACATTTTATCATCCACAAAGTCACTGTAATAAGTACTATGCTTACAAGAAGCAATATACACACTATTTATAATTTCTGACTCTGATTTTAATCTTTTCAAATAAGTTTTAAAGAAGGCTTCATTTGGGTAGCGACAGACAAGATCAAACGCGTTACGAATTCTTAGTTCATAATCTCTCCGTGCGAAATTGCGCTCTTTCGCTTTACATTTTCCAAGCTTTTGAAAAAAGGATTTCAAATCCGATTTAAAAATATCCCACCGCTCCTGAATATCACTAGTTGAAAATTGCAGACGATTTATAGTGTTTACAACGTAATCTAACGCATTTTCGTCTGTTAGCAACAGAGTATTTAACTTATAGTAACCCGGTCCACGGTCGAGGGAACTGATTTTTATTTTAACTCTAAAAAGTCTATGATCAGTCAAATTGACATATCGGGTAGTACACAATGCTTCGCTAATCATATTTAATGTTAAATATATTCTATCAATTCTTGATTGGCTATTATGAATACAAGACGAAAATGTAAATAAATCGTTCCGATTTGGGTACTTTTCGCGGTATACATCGTGTATAGACAAAAAATCAGTAAGAGCATTCAATTCTGCCAGACCAACTTGACGGTCATTTCTTACCGTCGATCTGTCTAGCATCTGATTTTCAACTAAATTGAAATCCCCAAGCAGACATATAGCAGTGTGGTTATACCACTCCAACTGACTTATTGTTTGTTTCAATGTATTGAAAAATTTTGGGCGGTCATTGGGTGTCGAAGGTGCATACACCCCAATAAACAAAAAAGATACCTTGTTAATCAACAAGGACAAAACTAAAGCTCGCCCTTCTATTTTATCCGTTTCAGATTCTTGTGCTGCACACAGCTTCCTGCTAACCAGGAAAGTAACTCCAGTCTTTCTATTTTCTGCTGCCGAAAAACAGTGATATATTTTGAAAGGATTTTCAAAAATTCTGTTAAACGGTTCCGCTTCTTCTATACTTCTAAAATGTGTCTCTTGAAAACAAACAATATCCAAGTCTTTTGTTTTCTCATAAACTACTGATAGCTTTCGAAAATGCTTAAGACCGTTACAATTTAGCGTGGCAACCGAAATATATTCCTGATGCCTTGACATAGAACGGCAAGAATTAGTTAATTTACAAATACAACATGAGTGTTAAACACCACAAGGCATTTACATACGAACACAAATAAATCTAACTAACACTAGATTTACCAGAGAACGACATAGTACGCTTGCACTTAGGATCTGGATCCAGTCCTGCTGCAACTGAATTCCGTTTTTGCACCCGGCCGAAAGTCTCCACTCTATCTTGTACAATTTGTAAATATTCATTATGATAAGCCGGACTATATGCTAACCGATGCCGTAGCCAGGTTAAAAGGTCGTTAAGGTAACCCAATACACACATAACGATAGAGATAGAGTAAAACGTATTAAGGAGATTTTGTGTGGGTTTCACGATGCAAGCTTAGTAGCTTGTGATATGTTTTGTACCTCTTAGACTATTTGGTAACGTATTATCTGATTGTAAACGCGATATCATATTCAAAAATATGTAGTTGCCTGCTATCATGCGCAGGTCACCTTCTGTACTTCAATATAATATGACTTCGAATATTATGTTATGTTCCCAATTGTCTCCATACTTGAGGAAACACAACCTACTGTATTGACCCGAATAAGACGGGGTCCCCATTTTGAGTCCGAATCAAATAGAGTCCGTATCCATAATAAGAATCCGTAAAGCGGATAGAGTCCCTAAACCCTAATTAGAGTGCATAAATGTCAATAAACCCTAATTGTAGCGCCTAAACGACTCCAGGACCAAATAATTTGAGTTCGAAACTTTAAAGCGTACTTAAATTTTGAAAGTACATTCCTAAGTATAACCTTGTATTATCGCTCAAGCTATTGACACAAGACAAATAAACGTTTAATTCAACGGATAATTGCAGTACCGGATATATCAGTAATGAAGGGTGGCGGAGCGTTGGTTAAAAACAAATAACAGTTCGTAACCGATTAACAAGGGTGCGGGTACCCTCTGGAGAGGCCAAATAAATATCAGTCCCCCCTCTTATTCGGGTCACTACATATTGTCCTGTTGAATATCATATGATACTAAAATATCAATTTTTATTATAACGGTAGTGTGGAGCGATTCTCGGCCGGAAACAAATCTTCTGGTAGGTATTTGGTGTTTGGAGGCACATCTGTGCATGTCATCTCACTTTTTATTCGTTTCTATGCTTACGAACCTGATACTTTGGAATATCATAATGACATTAGCATGAATGTTCCACAGTATCTACATGACATGCTGGCTCATGTAGACATTGCACATCTGATAGCAATAAATTTGTAAGTCAATGTTTTACATATAACAATAATATGACATTTGATCTTCGTCCGTTGATCCAATATTAGAGCCCGCATGACACATAGAGTGAGCCAACTGCCCCAGTTATAACGCGAATCCCGCGTTAGTAGTACATAAGCAACTATCAAACAGGTACAACTACGAAAACACAGCTGTTCTCAGGACCGCTACTTTGACCCGATATTGTTAACGTTTATACCAAGCGTTGAATTTGGCTAGTCCTAAAACAAACCCAAAAATGCAGTATGGATATGCTGTAACAAAATTTTGTTCAGTATGCTAAGTCACTAGATATTTTAACTGGTGTTCATAAAGTTAGACCTTTGGTGTGGGGCTAAGGTTTAGCCATATCTAATGTCTATGCTTTAAATAATCCCACAAGCAAATAATATTATCCGATCCGTCAAGAGCATTTTCTATTTAATCTACCCAGGGACTCTCGGATGTCATACGTTTACCATCGTAGCTGCACTAAAACATGGCTTGCCGAATGAACCCAAGGAAGCTTTAGTTGGCAAACACTGCTCGTTGTATATTAATTTGCGTACTATGCAGGAAAGCACAATACAATAACAGCCAGTGGTGCGTATTTCACGTCAGAAACAAACAAAACTTACTGGCCTTTATGCAACTTTCGTAGTGTCGCTTCTTGATGTGGTGCTAATTCTTGGCGCAAACAATCGAATCGCTAGAACTCACATATCATTCGCGTTTTCAAAATGCCCCGCAGTTGTTCGACATATTTTGAACTACAAAAACTCATAATAAATTTGCAAATGCGATCCGATAACGCCACCTTGAAGTAAAAATGTTAGTAATTAACATATTATAATTAACCCTTTCTCACATGAATATTTTCTATTTCCCCTGAGACCTACTTTTATGATAGGATTCGAACTCCAGTGACTGGAGTGGGAGGCGTATACCATCACCATTCAGCTATAGGAGCTTGACGCTCGAGCTCGAGGGGGCTGTCACGTCTTGTTTAGAGGGAAATGCTAGTTGAAGCCAAATTTTACAAGATGTCTTACAGCTGCATTACAGCCAAGTTAATAAGCAATGTATCCTGCGATTTTACGTGAACTACAAATCACGCAGCCACGGTTCAGCTGCGTAAACACACTGCTTGAAATTATTTTGGCCCAAATAATTAAAATAGAATTCACACAAAGCGCAATTTACCTGGGCTTCGAAAAACGCACTAAGCATTCGGTGGCTCGCAACACAAATAATCATTGTGCGCGAAGTAAGATTCATATAGCTCGCGCAGGTGAGAATTAATTCCTCTCACAAACTGTTGATACTGCTACACGTTTAAGAACACAATCCTAGAAATCAGTGACAAACATATATACGCAGACATGGTGGCATGTTTGAATTTTAGGGCTGATTTCTTTACCAATTCTGCTTTGTCTGATAACTCTTAGGTTAATCTCTAAACTTTGCAATTTTTGAAAGATTGTGGTTCTGCATCTTAACGCGCTTAAGAGTAGGTAGACAATTTTCAAAACGTTTAGACAAATGTTACTATTGCGGTTGATAATCCGTAGTATCAAGAGTGGATAATCACTATTAACAAGAGCGTGCAACTGGACGCATTCTGTGTAGAAAAGAATGTACACGGCACGGGTTGCGGTTTTGCCCTACCACTCACCCTGTATTTAGACTGGGTACCACCGGTGCGAACCATGACACTATGTATATGGCGACAAACATACTCGTTGTAAAGTTTAATTTAGGGGTATTAAAGTAGATAGCAACTCCCCTCTACACAAGAGGGGGGTCGGCCAAAAACGCAACCACCAGTAGAACATTTTGTAATATGCTTGACCCCAAGAGTTGCACACTCTTGTCATTATCCACACTTGGTAGTATTAAGCCTAATCATCACAAAACGTTTAGAGTCGTAAAAGTTACTACACTAGCTAAATAATATATTGCAAAATGTCATTGTATTTGTAGCGACACCAATTTTTCGTCATCCAGCAACAAGAGCATAGACAAAATATAACAGTGTACTGTGCATTTTAACATTGGATGGCCAAAGTATACAGCAGGGCCGTAATAGTAATGTAGGCAAAGCATATTCTTAAGCGAAACCTAAGCCTAAGGTTAAGCGTAGGACACGCCTATGCAATTAGCCTATGTATAAGCCTAATCCTTGTGGTAACTGGTCGCGTGTTTCGTTGGGCACGCTGTTGATGCTCAAATACGACACATGCAGCCGTAATTCGTAGTCGATATGGTCCCGCAATGGAATGTCTGTGTCTCGGTGGAAACCAATCACGATCAATGTCCTGCGGTTCAAAATCGGCTTCAGTCGGTGCGTGGCCGTGCAGGGCACGGGGGATGCATGGTGTTGTTGCTTTATTTTGAGCCATGGGGACCGGCAGTGCTGGCGCATGGGGCGCCGACACTTCTGGTTCGGTAATTACTGCTTGTACACTGCTACGTACCCGTTTGGCGCCCGAGGATTGATCGGAGAGTTAATCGTCGCATTTCCGGTTGTTATGGCCGTCAGTCGCTACAGGTAGCGTGGAGCCACGTACAAGGACCAGACTCGGTTTGAGTGCTGCGACCTGTCGTTCGAGTTGCAGTGTAGCTCTGTTCACTTCTGAGCGGTTGAGTTGACCGTCGTCGCCTTTTGTGCCGTGCTACATTGTCTCGAATTCACAAGGTGATCACGAAGCAACTCGAGTGTCTCACATTTGATTGGCCAATTTTACTATCAAAATTGCTGGACCTCAGGCAAAAATTCTGCCGTAGCCGGAAGCGGAGCTGTAGACGGATTTTCTGCCAGAGCCAGAGCCCGAGGCTGCCCTCCGTTTGTACCTGCTTTTTTATGCATATGTAGGTACAGTATTGAAGTATGTGCTGAAATTACCAGGGTGCAATCGCAGGGGAATAATATCGGAGCCGAGGCCAAAGCCGGAGGTCAACAAAGGTTGCCGGAGCCGGAGCCGAACATGAGGCGAAATTAGGTAAGTAGTAAAAATGATGATTAATTAGTTAATTTTAGCCAATATCTGCAACACTTTTAGCCTATATCTGCAATATGTTGTAAAGCTGTTTGGTTTTACGATAGTTTTCTGCGACATTTCGGAATGTTTTTGCAGAAAATAGTGACAAAAGTAAAACGAAAAGCACTAAACACATAAAGTTTGCAAAAGTATTCAAAATTTTAACTGGAGACGGAGACTGATTGCTTGCTGGAGCCGAAGCCGGAAGCATGCCTCCGGTTGTACCCTGGAAACTATAATATTCGTGTGGATTTATTTCTATACTTTGTTTGTAAGACCGAAATCTAATCTTAATAAATGTCATGCAATGATTTCGTTAATGCGCATGTCTATTGCAGCTTTTAATTAGTAACTCCCAATGATATGGCACGAAACACTAAATGATCATTTTTCATACAAATGCATCATTTAATCTATTTTTATTAACGGTATTCGTTCTCTGTAGTGGCATTATGACATTGACCCACGTATAGAACTGGTCTCTTCTCAATTTCCCAAAATAGCAATATACCAAAATATACCAATTTTCCTCTTGGAATTCAAATACCCAGGAAAAGCCTTAATTGGCATGAGTTGACGCTTATATTATGGGTCATCCACGTTAAAATGCACGCGCCGATGTAATAAATGGTTCACCCACCCCATTTGGAACAGCATCAAAATACACATCCTAGCTGGAGGCAAGCTCAGTTTCATAGCCGTATTTAGACAGTGTTGATGGTGTAGACTGTTGGAAGGGACTATGGATGAATACATGTTGTCTGTAGGATGTCAAGACTTAGTGCACGCGCACACGTATAAAAACACAAGCTGTGCGCACATATTCACGCGCATCATTCAACACAAAAAATTGAGTTCCTTCCGAGGGACTGTTGACAATAGCAGTTCCTGATAGCAATGTCAGAACAAGTAAATATTTATGCCTATAGAGCATATTCATTGTCTAAAAGTTCAGGCAATGAAATATTGACATCTCACAAAGTGCATAAAGAGAGTAGATAGGGACAACACGGGCGGGACATTTTTTTACATATGTGCGTACATTTTAACGGGATGATCCATTAGTCTTAAGCTTAGGCTATCCAGGGTTTATGTTTAGGCTCAGGTTTAGGCTTACGGTTGAGCCAAACCTTAGGCTGTTTTTGGTGTAGTGACCCGAACAAGAGGGGAAGATAATAAGAGGGGGTCCCCATTTGCGTACCAATCAATAGGAGTCCGTATCCATAATAAGAGTCCATAAGCGGAGACAGTCCCTAAAGCCTAAATTAGAGTCCATAAATGTCAATTATCCCTATAATTGAGGCGCATAAATGACTCCAGGACGAAATAAAGTTGAGTTCAAAATTTTAAAGCTTACTTAAGTTTTGAAGTACATTCCTTAGTAGGTATATTAACCTTGCATTTTCGCTCAAGCTATTGACACAAGAGAAACGTTTAATTCAACGAATATTTGCAGTGTTAACGGCTATATCAGTAACAGAGTACCACCGGAGGTCTGCCTCCGGCTCTGGATCCGGCAGAAAATCGGCCTCCGGCTTCGGTAAAATTTATGCCGAAGGTTCCGGCAATTTTGGTAGTAAAATTTTGCATAATTTTAAACATTCATCTGTTTAGCGCCTTTCGATTTACTTCTGTTACAATTTTCAGGAAAAAACTAGGGTATGAAAACCAAACAATTTAACAACGTGTTCCTGATTTTGGCCAAAATTAACTAATTAACCATCATTTTAGTACCTAATTCCGCCTCATCTCCGGTTCCGGCAAGTTTCGTTGACCTCCGGCTCCGTCTTCGGTATTATTAACCTCCAGTTGCACCCCGATCAGTAACGAAAGGCGACGGGGACCTCTTTTATACATGGGCCGGGAGATTAATATTGCGCGCGCTGTGATGCAGAAAGAGCAGACCTGAAAATTTTGTTCGCGTCTGGTTCTTATAAAGAACTTGCACATCGGTTAATTTGCTCAGAGTAATAAAACCCCATGTGTTTTACATGGCATGACTCATGTTTGTCAGCCCCACTACGTTACGTATAGAAAACCTATTACACACTGAGCAACACGAACGTACAAAATATTTCTCTTATAATTAATTCGCATGCATTGATGGGTACAACAGCATTTGCTGAGTTGTTTATTCAACTATATGCTAACGGTGACCTTTGTCAAATATTAATTTTAATTAGATTAGACAAACATTAAAAATGTTTGAACAAAATGCACTCTCCTAAAATATTACGACTCTCGGTCAGCGTCACAATATTTCTTCTCCACATTTCCGAATGTTGACCGAATTCAATCTCTATTTTAATATCACTTGATCTACTATATAAGGAAAATGTATCATCAGCCAATTTAGTATTCTGAACGTAGCCCGTAAATGTTTGCCACAAATATATATGCCTAGACAATCCAACCTTCCAAACTATTTTTATTACCGTCGTCAATTAGTGTGTACGAACGTATTTTGAATATATACCAGAGCTTGAAATTGGAGTTGGCTGAAGCAGTTTAACTACCGACGGCATCATAACCACACGTCTTTCCTTGCATCAGGGTACAATCTTAGGTCTACCTCCGGCTCCGGTATTTTGCATAATTTTATAAAACTTATCAATCTATAAGCGCGCTTCGTTTGAACATGTGGCACAATTTGGGAGAAAAATTGCCGATTTTGTAAAGAAATAGCGCAACATCAAACGGTTTAACAACACATGACAGATATTTGCTAAAGTTAACAAATTGAACATTTTAAGTACCTAATCTCGCCATACTTGCGGCTTTACTAAGTTTTGTTGACCTCCGGCTCCGGTTTTTTTCACATCCGGCTGCACTTTGCCTTGGATATAGTCACTCCGCTCACCAAAAATCTGCGATCAAAAATAATGTTTCCAGTTTTTCAAAATTAAGAAGTTTTCGTTATTTCTTCAGGAGTAGCTAACCTGGCTGAATTATACTTCGAAAAATGGTGAGTCAAACTGGCCTTTCCGAAAAAGGCTTTTCCGGAGAACACAAACTGAGTCAAAACTTGATTCCGCCAGAGTCAAATTCGACTTACTAAGTCGCTCAGGGAGTCGAATTTGACTCTGGCGTAGTAGAATTTGACTCAGTTTGTGTAGTCCGGAAAAGCCTATTTCAAAGAGTCAAGTTGACTCACTATTTTTTGCAATGCATAATGACATTTGGCATCTGCTGTTTTTAGTTAAAATTTCTATTTACAGTTGCTATCTATAAAACGTATTTTTATTTACAGGTACTGCCGGTTACAATTTCTATCAGGATCTCGTATTAAAATTTGCTTTAAATTATTTTTATGAGCAGTCAACTTATATATTATGGACCCAGTGACAAATACTCTAAAGTTTTTCAAACGTATTTACAGCTGAAGTCGTTATTCAACAACAAATGACTGCTACAAAATTTAATAACCAGGGTACAACCGTAGGTCTGACTCCGGCTCCGGTAGAAAATGAGGTTCCGGCAATTTCGGTAGTACACTTTTGCATACTGTAGTGACCCGAATAAGAGCGGGGTGCCCATTTTGAGTCCCAATGAATAAGAGTCCGTATCCCTAATAAAGCGTCCGTAAGCGGGTAGAGACCATGGCCAATGTTACCTTTAGGGGCGTCCCGTTTTCCCGCGGGACAGCAAGACACAGAAGTATAATACTGGCAAATTCAGATACTCCTGCGGCAGCATCACACGCAGATGGGAAAATGGGACAGGCCTGTTTCGGGCAAGTTGAAAAACGGGAAAGGTGTGTATCGGGCAAATGGAAAAAGGAACAGCTGCAATTTTTCGCTGGAAAAACTGGACAGTTTGGTTTCGGTTAAATGGGAAAACGGGACAGCTGCAATTTTTCGCTGGGAAAACGGGACATGTTTGTTTCGGACAAATGGGAAAACGGTACAGCTGCAAATTTTGGCTGGGAAAACGGGACAATGGGACAGGTTTGTTTCGGGCAAAATGGAAAACGGACAGTGGCAAATTTTCGGTTGGGAAACAGGACAATGAGACGCAATTCAAACTCTTTTCAGATTATACAAAATTTGTTCGATCGGGAAAGGGGAATAAAGATTCTCGTAGTTAGAATGGCGCCACTGGTCACTCCCCTCTATACAAATGCGGTCTTGGAAGCCACAGCTGACTTGCATATCACTGCATTTTAATACGCACCTTTTATAAAACTGTGCTATTTATTTTTTGTTCAAAACACGGGTAGATTTGAAAAGTTCTGAACGAGGGGATGCTATAAGTCTAAAAGTTTTGAAATGCCGCCCACACTCGGCTACTTTTAGGTTTATAATGGAAAGTTTAGCAAGTTCAGCTGGCGGAAGAACTAGGCCCGTGACTGGGGTAGGACCATCCGAAACTCATCGCACAATGGCGGATCCAAGGGGGGCCATCCCGGCCGTGGCCCCCCCAACAGCATCCAACAAAAATTATATAGAGTGTCAGTTGCTGTTCTACGCTGTTCCGAAAATAGCAGGCAGTTCTATCTCATTCAAAAACAGAAACAGATATTGCTGAAACTGACTGGATTTTCTTTTTCAAAACTAAATTAGCTTCCGAATCCTAGCCTTTAAATTTGTGCCGGTTGGAAACCAAATCTGAACTTACGTTGCCACCCTGTTTTTATGTGTTAGTTTTATTTTTGATTCATCGCAATTGAACGAACGTACAGAAGTCAATTTTATGGCAATAGTTCGTGGTTTGTGTGGGTAAAAATAGTTTATTCCCTATGAAATTTTGCCCTCCTGATTGTGAGATCCTGGATCCGCCACTGTCATCGCACTTGGGGTGTCGCGTATCCCCAGGCATATGCATTCACCACTTAACAGGCTAAGCAAGCGTGTGTGATTGTAAAGGGCGATCGGCGCAAACTACGCCACGACGACTAGCTGAAGCCGCAGAGTAAAGCTAAGCACCTTAGACGTAAGGGCTGCGGCAAACCGTCGCACACCTAACAAGCACACACATTTGGCGTCACCATGCTAAGAGCTCATGTGCCTGCGCTTGGCCTGCTATGACACGGATCGCCTGAGCGAGGCGACATCTCGCGTAGTAAATTGTGCGAGCACAAATTGTGCGAACACTACAGTGCGCGCATCGCTACTGTGCGCGATTTAAACTATAAATCCAAATAGCGCTTCAAAGCTACCTGAAAAGTTTCAATCTGGCAAAAACAAAGTCAGTCGAGTTACAGACTTACGTACTGTAGCTACAGACCTATAACACAACTACACAAATAATCTAGGCCTGCGCCAGCATTCGCCTGAAGTAGGCGAGCTATCCGCAAGTACTGCGGATCTGGGTTGACTAGACAAAGCAATGAGCACAACGAAGAACGTGGGATACTTAAACAAAATCACTCAGACTTAATTAGGACCGGTCCCAGTCGTGCTTGACGCGTGTCAGTAATATAAAAAACATTTAACTTACGTGTGAGACCATTGTATGAGTAACTTGGTGTTACGTTGGACATTGGTTGTACTCGCCAGATGCTGTGGGAAGTACGTAGTGCATCGCTGTCACAGCGACGTTCTAACGTAAATTACTACTAGTTAATTGTTCTTTAAATGCAGTAAGTTCAGAAGCTCCGCCTCATCTCCGGTTCCGGCAAGTTTCGTTGACCTCCGGCTCCGTCTTCGGTATTATTAACCTCCAGTTGCACCCCGATCAGTAACGAAGGGCGACGGGGACCTCTTTTATACATGGGCCAGGAGATTAATATTGCGCGCGCTGTGATGCAGAAAGAGCAGACCTGAAAATTTTGTTCGCGTCTGGTTCTTATAAAGAACTTGCACATCGGTTAATTTGCTCAGAGTAATAAAACCCCATGTGTTTTACATGGCATGACTCATGTTTGTCAGCCCCACTACTTTACGTATAGAAAACCTATTACACACTGAGCAACACGAACGTACAAAATATTTCTCTTATAATTAATTCGCATGCATTGATGGTTCAACAGCATTTGCTGAGTTGTTTATTCAACTATATGCTAACGGTGACCTTTGTCAAATATTAATTTTAATTAGATTAGACAAACATTAAAAATGTTTGAACAAAATGCACTCTCCTAAAATATTACGACTCTCGGTCAGCGTCACAATATTTCTTCTCCACATTTCCGAATATTGACCGAATTCAATCTCTATTTTAATATCACTTGATCTATTATATAAGGAAAATGTATCATCAGCCAATTTAGTATTCTGAACGTAGCCCGTAAATGTTTGCCACAAATATATATGCCTA
>JASANG010003444.1:0-13010 GCA_030248215.1 Enoplolaimus lenunculus
TCAATATGAATTTTGCATTACTAGTAAGTTTACTAATTTTTAATTGGTCAAAAAGTTAACCTTGAACTTATAAGATATCCGGCGCTGACGCAGAAAATAGTTGAATACCTTGGTTATCCTCCGAAGAAACATTATACTTTTGAGTCCGCGATAGTACAGCTTCCTCTAAAACAAAGTTTGAGTATAAATATATTGTCGATTGCTTTGGTTTAATGATTTGGCCAACTTTAAGGGACGTATTAGCAGTATTATAATAAGCATATTCTGACGCCTACGCCATTTTAGTCGGTATACCGCTTTGTTTTGTAGAGCGAAATATATCGTACATATATGTCGTTTACCGTAATTATGAGAAACTTCACTGTAAATTCCAGTGAGTTGATTTTAACTCAGAATGAATTGAATTACTCAATGTTAGTTAGGATTATCAGGACTCACAATTCTGGCTTGATTCAACTCATTCTGATTAAATTAATCAGCTCCCCCAGAGTCAACTCAACTTACATAGAAAATCAACTGAAGTCAACATGAGTTAAAGTTTACTGTTATTTAACTCAGAAATAACTAACTTTCCGTCTGAGTTGATACTCACAGGAATTTACAGTGTTCATATGATTTGATTTGTAAGTAATTTCACAGCATTAAGCGAAATCTGTTCGAGAGATTTAGCTTTAATTTTGTAAATTTTAATTTAATATAATTTGTAGTTAGTATATTTAATAAAAAAGCTTGTTTTGCTTTTATTGAGTTTTCAGTCTTAAAAATTTGTTTGCAGTGAGATAATTAATTCGACTGCGGTAAAATCGTCTTCAAGTCTTTTAGTTTTAAGTTTAGCAATGCATTTGAACACGAGTGACCTACTGTAGTGACTGGAATATTGATTCTGCATCCCCAGAGGGCATTTCCTGTTATGTTTCGGTTATGGATTGTTATTTAATTTTACTTCAACTCTAGTTTAGTTGGACCCAACGCCTTTTGGTAAGGTTTTGTCTCAGGACTGCAAAGGGTTCACTACTGATCTGTATCTGTATTTTCGTGGATTGGTTGCTAGTCTACGTTATAGTTGAGATTAAGCGAGGTGGTATTTTTGCATTTCAATACGTAGAATTGTGCATTTCGTCCTAGTTCACAGTTCTTACTGCAGAATACCCAGAGATGGATGTGGAGCAACAGCCCACGTATCCGTAAAATCCAACAAGGTTCTCTTAGCCGCATTATGGAATCCCTCAAAACAGCCATGTACCACGTGCACCACGAAAATATACAAAAACATAACATTATTTCGGCGATTTTAATGTTGATTTCTATATTTTATGCACTTAATCCATCTACTCGGGACTGTCACATTCAATTCCACAGTTGAAACAAAACGTCAGCGTTTTTGCGCAATGCTCAAAAGTTAGCGAATGCACAACAATCTAATGCAAATGTTTTCACAGAACAATTACGTTTCTGTTCTAACAAAATACTGTAAATAAAATACTTAATATGCTGGAAAGTCAGGCCCGTAGCCAGTTCACCTTGCTAGGGGGAAAACTTTTTCAGGTGGGGCATTCGAGGCTTTTCAATGACTTACAAGCGAGGTTGAAATTTTTCTAGGAAGGGGCAAAATATTTCGAAGGGGGGTCTGAACAGCCCTGCCACCCCTTGGCTACAGGATCGTGGAAAGTTTCCCAAAATACATATATGTGGGGCATTCCAGCTTCAATTATATAGACGTACACTGCAAAAAATGGTGAGTCAAATTGACTCTCTCCGAAATGGGCTTTTCCGGACTACACAACCTGAGTCAAATTCGACTCCGCCAGAGTCAAATTCGACTCACCGGAATCGCTCAGTGAGTCCAATTTAACTCTGGCGGAGTCGTATTTGACTAAGTTTGAGTAGTCCCGAAAAACCTATTTCGGAGACAGTCAATTTGACTCACCATTAAAGGTAAAAATAACAGTTTCCGTATGTGTATACTAATATTGCGTTTGGCTTCTAGCTCGCATCACAGACAACCTTTTCTTGTATTTGGGCTAAGTATTCATTTCGATAAAATCATTTCGACATTTAAACTACAATGACGGCTGCTTACCTGATATTTTGAAATTAAAAATTACAACTGCAAAAACAACAAAAGCGAAACTAAGCAATTCATCGCAACAATTAAGATGATTAATTTTCATATCGTAAATCGGAGTCGAATCTTAGTATCATATCACTAGTCTCACGTTAAAGATTATAGATAAGTGTCGCCGCAATAATTATTTTATTATTAGTATTTATTATAGATCTGACAATTAATTCACTCTCGACAATTAAAGTTGATTCTCACTTTGAGTTGAACTGAGGCTGGGTGAGTTCATTAATTAACTCACAATGAACTAATCAACTCTGATAATCCTAAACTCAGACTGAATGATTCGACTCATTCTGAGTTAAAATCAACTCGCTGAAATTTACAGTGTATGTTCAATATATAGGTGATTTTGAGTCTATAGGAGCTGTATTTTGCTTATAGCACTTACCAGGTAATGTTTTCGAACTTGCAAACTTTTACAACTGCTGATCTTAATCCACGTACACGTAAAGCTACTTGAATGCAGAGAGTACACTAAATTTCGAACCGTACCATTCACTAGTTTGAAAGTTACTAGACGCATAACCAACTGCACTGTAAAAAATGGTGAGTCAAATTGACTCTCCGAAATAGGCTCTACGGTACTGCACAAACTGAGTCAAATTCAACTCCGTCAGAGTTACACGTGCGACTAAGTAAGTGAATCGACTTTGCTATTGCGGAATCTAATAAAACGATTGTTAAAAAACCAATGACAGACCTGTAAAAGCTCGCGGTATTTACAACGCAAAACGGATTTGAATATTTAAATTTAAGCTACATCGGTTAATTCAGAAACCAGTACTGTCTTTGAACGCAAAGAAACTGAATTTGCCACATCCAAACAAATAAACCTGATTTGCATATACCAAAGCTGAATTGATTGAACTTTGTATAAAAGTACCTAAGGGCCAATGTTACTTTAAGGGGCGTAACAGTAGACTAAGCGTATTCCTAGGCCTAAGCCTAAGTGTTGCACAATGTGTTCCCAAACCCAAGCCTGAAAATCTCAGCCTAAGCAAAAAATGTAATCTAGAATCTAAACCTACTCTTTTATGGACCTACCAGAAACCTGGATGCACGTTAAAGTAACATGGGCCAACCTAAAGCACATACCTAAAAAACAAAATTCGCACGATAACTCTGATAGATCGCCAATCGGAGTCAAATAATATGACGCAACGAATTTAAAAACGAAAGTTCAGCGAAACTGATTAATCTGAGCCAAATTTCGCTAAACAAATGTTTTTTTCTGAAAATTGAAACGCAATCAGCCATTGTGTGACAATTTTGTACAATCGAACGAGGCGTATGATGCTTACAAGTCGCTGACGGAAACCAAGAGGGGGCCACTCATAGGGCATGACTTTCCATGCAAGGTTCAAGACCAAAATTACAGATTAAGCACTAAATTTGTCGTAAACTTCTCGCTCGCAATGTTTTCTTATCCAAACACAGGCGTACACAACCCCGTGAGAATTTTTTTGGATCGGTCGCTGTTTACTGTTTTGTTGTTTTCAACTGATATAAAACTCATCAGTTCAGTTGAAACACAAGTTTGGTATTTGCAATAGTAAGGTATATATAGTAACACAAATGCTCTCACAAGCCAGTGGGCGTTCGAGCAGGCTTCAGCAATTCGGAGCGATAACAAGATTTGGGGCATACACACTGTAAATTCCAATGAGTTGAATAATCAACTCAGAGAGAGAATTATTTATTTCTTGTGATTTCTGAATTAATAACAGTAGATAAACTCTACTCTGAGCAGATTTAATTCTGAGTGAGTTGATTCATTAACTCAGGATGAGTTCGTACAATTCAAAATTCTGAGTTATGAAAGTCCTAATTCAGAGCTCAGACTTCGGTGTGGATTGAACTCAGTCTGAGTTAAAATCAACTCACCGGAATTTACAGCGCAGATGGCGTCATGGCGAGAATCTTCACGATTTTGTGTTTTTCAGACAACGACATTAAATGTGTCAAACACAGAAATTCAAATCCTTAGGACCGTCTAATGTAGTAATAAATGTGTTCGGCCCAAAGGGCGTCCAGGTTTCTGGTGAGCCTAAGTTTAGATTCTAGATCACATTCTTGCAACGCTTAGGCTTAGGCTTTGGAATACGCATAATCGACTGTTACGCCCCTTAAAGTAATATTGGCCAAATATTCAGTGTTATACTGTCCATAGTCAAGCAAACTGTTGCAGTTCCATACCAAAAACAAAAGACCAGTATCCTTTTGCTTAAGGTCTGTTGGCTTTATATGATTCTGATCAATATTTCGATATCCTGCACTGTAAATTGTAATGAGTTCATTAATCAATTCAGAGAGAGAATTAGTTATTTCTGGCTATTTCTGAGTTGATAACAGTAGATATATAGTAACTCACTCTACGTTGATATCATTCCGGCTGAGTTGACAAATTAACTCAGGATGAGTTAAATCAATTCAGATTTCCAATTCTGAAAAACATATTTCAGAACTCAGACCTCGGTATTGATTCAACTCGTTCTGATTAAAATCAACTCACTGGAATGTACAGTGTAGTAAAAGTTGTAACAAAAGCTGCAGAGCCAAGAGGTTCAAAAAAGCTAAAACCGTTAATAATTGCCAGAAATTGTTGAAGCTTGAAATTTGGCTTACACTGTAAATTCCAATGAGTTGATTAATCAATTCAACTAGCGAGTTAATTATTTCAGAATTAATATCAGTATTAAACATTAACTCACTCTGAGTTGAGTTGATTATCACTCTGAGTTGAGTTGACTCTGGGTGACTTGATTAATTAACTCAGAGTGAATTGAATCAACTCAAAATTCTGAGTTCTGGTAGTCCTAACTCAGACTGAGTGATTCAACTCATTCTGAGTTAGGACTATCAGAACTCACTGAAATTTACAGTGTATTTCTTATACGCGATTTGCGTTTTACGCTTTAAGATTCAAGTCACCACATCAGTTTGCACATTTGAAAAACCTAATGATATCTCGTGATAGACGATGCGCGCAGTTGAGCCAATAGTACTGCTCTTAACACGAGTTACTTCGTAAACAAGAATTTTAGGAATAAACGATTTTTTGCTGAAAAACAAAGCTAATTTTGTTAAACTTGAAAATTAACGCCTACTGATTTGCTTTCGTCATTGATAGGCATAGGTTCAGCTGACTCTTCAGCGAATGAGTCGTAAATATATACTTTTATGTACACCATCAAACGACAGAAAACTGGTGAAATTTCATAAAATTCAGTTATACTGCAGCTAGGTAAGTACACTGCAAAAATTGGTGAGTCAAATTCACTTTCCGAAAGCGGCTTTTCGGGACTACACTAACTGCGTCAAATTCCACTACGTTACAGTCAAATTAAACACATTTGTCGACTCAGTGAACCGAATTTGACTGGCGTAATCGAATTGGACTCCAGTTTCTGTGGTCTGGAAAAGCTTATTTCGGACAGAGTCAATTTGACTTACCACTTTTTGCAGTGTGCACAAAATTAAAATTCGAACCTCCATAGTGAACTTTAGAATATTCAACTGCACTGTAGTTAACCCGACTAAGAGGGGGTGACCAATATTTCTTTCGGCTCTCCAAAGATTATCTTAACCTCCTCGCAATTCGGTTACGGACGGTTATTTATTTTTCAATTACAGCCCCAGTTTTTTCGATCATACATCCGTTTATGGACTATAATTTCTATGTTTGGACTCTATCCATCTACGGAGTCTATAATTACGCTAAACAGACTCCAATTGATTCTAACTCCAAATGGCGACCTCGGACTCTCATTAACTCAGCCACATTCTGGTTACCGTCGCCATTGGCACTAATGCAATGTCAGCGAAGTTTGTAAGCCTACTCCCGTTATGTAGTTTCGGTTGAGAAATCATGTTCTTTCACCGACGAACGCGCTGGGGTCGCACAATTGTGGCATCTGACAGACAGCTTCGTACAATTCCAAATCGCAATTAGACAGCGTCCAGTCAAACTCAGGTGCTGTTGCGCTATAAAATTCAAAAAGTATTTGAATTGCAATTTAAAATATTAGTTGTACGCAAAATTATTTAAATTTTATTTCGATTTGTACTTTTTAAAGCTGAGTATATATCACAATTGAACCTCCACATTCGTTTTCTCTGGTTTAAATTTTAATTTTTGCCATAAACCATACCGTAAATATAGTTCACAGGGTAGGATTTGAAACTACTACGCGTTTTACACACCACCATAAGCTCAGCTCGATAGAGTATCGCTTGTACACTGCAAAAAATGTTGAGTCAAATTGACTCTTTCCGAAAAAGGCTCTACGGGACTACACAAACTAAGTTAAATTCGACTCAACCTGAGTCAACCGTACCACTACAGTGATTCGAATTTGACTCTGACGGAGTCGAATTTGACTCAGTTTGTGTAGTACCGTAGAGCCTGTTTTGGAGAGAGTCAATTTTCTCACCATTTTTTACAATGTACAGGCCCGTAGCCGGCTCACCTTGCTAGGAAGCCTAAAAAATTTTCATGAGCAGCATACATATAAGGGGTTTCGTTGACTTGCAAGCAAAGTTGAAAATTTTCTAGGAGCCTGGCACCGGATCCGCGCTTGTATTGAATTTAAAAGATTTAGTGTATAAAACACGAAAGTTCAACCAAAGCTTAAAGATCTTTGTTTATTAACTTCAGTTATAAAAGGAGTTGCATTGCCGGTCAGGAACTCATCAAAAGCCGGGGTGTCACTCTTCCTTGATTGTCAAAACCAAAACTTTGAATATTTTGACGCTAAAATTGTGTTTGGCTTCACGCTCGTTCCGCTCGCGAGGTTTCTTACACTGTAAATATATACTGCGTTACTCGTGGATGATGGTACTCCATTGCTGGACAGTCTGTTGCATCACAGATATTCGTTCAGTTAGATTCCCGTTACAACGTTGTTACTTGTGTTTGAATGCACACTGCAAAAAATGGTGAGTCAAACTGACTCTCTCCGAAATAGGCTTTTCCGGACTACACAAATTGGGTCAAATTCGACTGCGACAGAGGCAAATTCGACTCACCCGAGTCGTTCAGTGAGTCGAATTAGTCAAATTTGACTCGTGTAGTCCTGAAAAACCTAGTTCGGAGAGTCTCAATTTGACTCACCATTTTTTGCAGCGCAGGTTTAACAAGCAGTAAGAACTCCCAACTATAAAAACAAACCTGATACAACCTCTGCCACTATTTTCACCAATTGTTTCATTTTCAGATAAACCCGAATTTAGAATCGAATTGAAAACTTTGAGTTCGGACCACAGTTCGTCCACGTCTTCGCCGTGAGTTTCCGTATGGTTGTAAGTTTTAAAATCAGCTGGTACTTTAATCCATAGCGATGAATATCCAACAAAATTCCTTAAAAATTTACCATTTCAGTAAAGTATAAAACGAATCAGCAGTAAAAGTTAAATCAACTGCTGCGTACTCGAAAATATAGGAATGTTGTGTTAAAATTGTTCCAATTGCTTAACGGTTACACTGTACATTTCAGTGAGTTGATTAATAAACTTAATTAGTGGGTTACATATTTCTGAGCTAATTACAGTAAACATTAACTCACTCTGAGTTTAGTTGATCCCCAGTCTGAGGTACTTGATTCCGGGTGAGTTGAATAATTAACTCAGGGTGAGTTTTTAGACTTATAATTCTGAGTTTATAAAGTACTAACTCAGACAGAGTGATTCAACTCATTCTGAATTAAAATCAACTTACTGGGATCTACAGTGTACGGTTAGTAAAATTTATCTTTAGTTTACAGATTTGTTTTTAATAACAAGCAGTTCAATAAACGAAAGCCGGAGCATCTATCAACGACGTGCTCATTGTATGTACTTAGATGTGAAATGTTCACGGATGGAGTCATGATAAATTTAAATATGACGCAAATTAAAATTCAAAATCAAATTATTTTGAGTCAAAAGTCGACTTTTGAAATGCCAAAGTTAAACTGTAGCATTTGCGTTGAATATTTTGCTCCGTAAAATTAGAATATTGTGAAATCTGTGTCGCTTCTCAACTCATGAGGGTCAAATTCAAATAAAAATTAAAATGTTGGGCCCATGTAAAGATCAGGGGCGGAACGTTTTTCTGTGGAACCGAGATGAAGAAGGCTTAAGCTTTAGACCAATTTTTTGCTTGGGATAAACTTAAGCTTAGGTTTAGGAATATGTTCATTCTTACGCTTAGGCTTAGGCTTAGGCTTAGGAATATGCTCATTCTTACGCTTAGGCTTAGGCTTAGGCTTAGGAATATGCTCATTCTTACGCTTAGGCTTAGGCTTAGGAATATGCTCATTCTTACGCTTAGGCTTAGGCTTAGGAATATGCTCATTCTTACGCTTAGGCTTAGGCTTAGACTATAGGAATATGCTTATAATACTGTTCCGCCCCTGTTGTTTACATTGGCCAAAAATTGACAAATTGGCTGGGTTCAATACAACTTACTGCGTGTTTCGAGAAATGAATTCTCGCCAACTTTCTATATTTTTAAACTCAGGCAGATCGGCAGTTGAATGCTGACTTTGGCATACTTTGTTTGCTTCTGGTTGCGTCAAATGGCGTCGTGTGTTTTTGTAGCAATACGGCCGTACATTAAACCATTCTTCGTCAACGCATGCATCTGTAACCAAACCGTTTCGTGTTTACGTTAGCAATTGGAAGCATTTAAAAGTAGGGATTCAAAGTTTGTACTGAAACTGAAAAATTACAATTTTTCAAATATTTTTCTCAGTAAAAATTAGCAGAACGGTAGTGACTGTGACCGATAATGCAAAGTTATACTTAAGAATGTACTTTCAAAACAAAAGTATGCCTTAAAGTTTTGCGCTCAACTTTAAAGGCAATAACCGCTTACGGACTCTTATTATGGATACTGACTCCTATTTATTGGGATTCAAAATGGGAACCCCCTTGATTTCGCCTCCTCTTATTCCGGTCACTACAGTATATTTGGCATAACAAATTCGAACACCTACAGTCACAGCAGCTCATTAAAAGCTATCTTCCCCGGCCCACACTTGCTGACCCAAATCCAAAGAAAGTTCACGCGGATCGGACGAAAACAGCAAAAGCGAGAGTGGCGAAAATAAATCAGAATTGTCAACGGAACAAATTCCATCCTCTATCCGTCACTACATATATTGCATAACAATCAAACATCATCACAGCAGCTCAAAAAGCTATCTCCCCGCCCAGCGACCCAAATCCAAAAGTAAAGGAAGAATAAAAGCGAATATTTCAGAGGATCATCCGAACGTCAAAATCAATTGACAGCATGCAAAAACGATTTGACTAAATGAAAGTCTCGTTCTACCAAAGCAACATAAAGTCTCGAACCATATATGAGTGCATTTAATCGTTCATTCGAAGTGAGATGAATTTTCCGTGACAATCGATTATTCGCCACTCTCGCTTGCTTTCTCCGATCCGCGAACTTCTTATTTCATCATCAGTCTCGCTAATCAGAGTGCTGAAAACATGCAGGCGTTGTTCGGGTTGGGTGGTACTCATGCTGACATCGTGCATCACAGATATCTCAGTAGATTCCCGTACAACGTACTTTTGAATGCACACTGCAAAAAGGAGTCAAACTACTCTCTCCGAAATAGGCTTTCCGACTACACAAATGGTCAAATTCGACTGCGACAGAGGCAAATTCACTCACCCATCGTTCATGAGTCGAATAGTCAAATTTGACTCCTTGATACCTTTGAAGAACCTAGTGAGATCTGACTCACCATTTTTGCAGCGCAGTTTAACAAGCAGTAAGAACTCCCAACAACCACCACCACAACAACAACCACAACAACAACAACAACGACAAGAACAACAACAACAACAACAACAACAACAACAACAACCACCACCACAACAACAACCACAACAACAACGACAACAACCACAACAGCAACACCTGCAATGTTTTCAGCAACATCTGAATTCAGCCGAGAACCTGATGATGAAAAATCCAAAGAAAGTTCACGCGGATCGGACGAAAACAGCAAAAGCGAGAGTGGCGAAAATAAATCAGAATTGTCAACGGAACAAATTCCATCTCAAACTTCGACAATGAAACCGATTCAAAAATGCAACTCAATATATGGTTCGAAGAACAACTTTATGTTGCTTTGGTAGAAAACGAGAACTTTCAATTTAGTCAAAAATCGTTTTTGCATGCTGTCAAAAATTAGACTTTTCGAACTGTTTGAACTAATTATATTTGAAAAATATTCCAGCAAATTTTAATTCTTCACTTTAACTTTTGGATTTGGGTCAGCAAGTGTGGGCCGGGGAAGATAGCTTTTAATGAGCTGCTGTGACTGTAGGTGTTCGAATTTGTTATGCCAAATATACTGTAGTGACCGGAATAAGAGGAGGCGAAATCAAGGGGGATGAGGGCCCTATTTTTAAATGCCAAATATACGTAGGACCGAAAAGAGGAGGCGAAATCAAGGGGGTCCATTCCGAGTCCCAATAAATAGGAGTCAGTATCCATAATAAGAGTCCGTAAGCGGTTATTTCCCTTAAAAAATAGGACAAAAAAATAAGGCATAATTTTTTTTTGAAAGAATATTCTAGTAAAATTTCATAATGCCGGGCAAAGACACTACCGTTAATCTTATACTTAGAAAAAAAAATATAAAAAATGTGATAATTCATTTTCATCAGAAAAAACGAATAACCACTTTTAATAAATTCCTCCTACTTCGTAAACACGAAACGGTTTGGTTACAGATGCATGCGTTGACGAAGAATGGTTTCAAATGTACGGCCGTATTGCTACAAAAACACACGACGCCATTTGACGCAACCAGAAGCAAACAAATTATGCCAAAGTCAGCATTCAACTGCCGATCTGCCTGAGTTTAAAAATATAGAAAGTTGGCGAGAATTCATTTCTCGAAACACGCAGTAAAGTTGTATTGAACCCAGCCAATTTGTCAATTTTTGGCCAATGTAAACAACAGGGGCGGAACAGTATTATAAGCATATTCCTATAGTCTAAGCCTAAGCCTAAGCGTAAGAATGAGCATATTCCTAAGCCTAAGCCTAAGCGTATGGATGAGCATATTCCTAAGCCTAAGCCTAAGCGTAAGAATGAGCATAATCCTAAGCGTAAGCATAAGCCTAAGCGTATGGATGAGCCTATTCATAAGCCTAATCCTAAGCCTAAGCGTAAGAATGAACATATTCCTAAACTAAGCTTAAGTTTACGCCAAGCAAAAAATTGGTCTAAAGCTTAAGCCTTCTTCTTATCGGTTCCACAGAAAAACGTTCCGCCCCTGATCTTTACATGGGCCCAACATTTTAATTTTGATATGACTTTGACCCTCATGAGTTGAGAAGCGACACAGATTTCACAATATTCTAATTTTACGGAGCAAAATATTCAACGCAAATGCTACAGTTTAACTTTGGCATTTCAAAAGCCGACTTTTGACTCAAAATAATTTGATTTTGAATTTTAATTTGCGTCATATTTAAATTTCTCATGACTCCATCCGTGAACATTTCACATCTAAGTACATACAATGAGCACGTCGTTGATAGATGCTCCGGCTTTTGTTTATTGAACTGCTTGTTATTAAAAAACAAATCTGTAAACTAAAGATAAATTTTACTAACCGTACACAGTAGATCCCAGTAAGTTGATTTTAATTCAGAATGAGTTGAATCACTCTGTCTGAGTTAGTACTTTATAAACTCAGAATTATAAGTCTAAAAACTCACCCTGAGTTAATTATTCAACTCACCCGGAATCAAGTACCTCAGACTGGGGATCAACTAAACTCAGAGTGAGTTAATGTTTACTGTAATTAGCTCAGAAATATGTAACCCACTAATTAAGTTTATTAATCAACTCACTGAAATGTACAGTGTAACCGTTAAGCAATTGGAACAATTTTAACACAACATTCCTATATTTTCGAGTACGCAGCAGTTGATTTAACTTTTACTGCTGATTCGTTTATACTTTACTGAAATGGTAAATTTTTAAAGGAATTTTGTTGGATATTCATCGCTATGGGATTAAAGTACCAGCTGATTTTAAAACTTACAACCATACGGAAATTTACGGCGAAGACGTGGACGAACTGTGGTCGAACTCAAAGTTTTCAATTCGATTCTAAATTCGGGTTTATCTGAAAATGAAACAATTGGTGAAAATAGTGGCAGAGGTTGTATCAGGTTTGTTTATAGTTGGCAGTTCTTACCGCTGCTTAGGCGATAAAAATGGTGAGTTAATTGAGACTCTCCGAAATGACTTTTCAGGACTATGACACTATCAAATTCGACCAATTTAACTCACTGAACCACTGGGTGAATCGAATTTGCCTCTGTCGCAGCTGAATTGACCCGAATTTGTGTAGTCCGGCAAAAGCCTATTTTAAAGTAGCCAGTTCCACTCACTATTTTTTGCAGTGCTGCATTCAAACAAAAGTAACTACGTTGTAACGGGAATCTACCTGAACGAATATCGGCGATGCAACAGACTGTCCAGAAGGGAGTAACGATTATCCACGAGTAACGCAGTATATATTTACATAGTAAACCTCGCGAGTGGAACGAGCGTGAAGCCCAAACACAATTTTAGCGTCAAAATATTCAAAGTTTTGGTTTTGAAAATCAAGGGAAGAGTGACACCCCGGCTTTTGATGAGTTCCCTACCGGCAACGACAACTCCTTTTATAACGAAGTTAATAAACAAAGATCTCTAAGTTCTGGTCCAACTTTTCGTGTTTTACACACTAAATCTTTTAAATTTAATACAAGCGCGGATCCGGTGCCAGGCTCCTAGAAATTTTCAACTTTGCTTGTAAGTTAACCAACCCTTATATGTATGTTGCGAACAATACGTAATTATGAAGAAATACCAAACAGA
>JASANG010004064.1:0-12982 GCA_030248215.1 Enoplolaimus lenunculus
TGGCTCTCCGTAGGGTACCTCTGGTTACTATGTGAGTCTGCAAAAGAGTAAACTTAAGCTTAAGACAAATTTTTTGATTGGGCTTAGGATTATTTTTACGCTTAGGTATAAGCTCGTTCTCACGTTTAGACTATGCCTTAGGTTTACGCTTAGGAATATGCTTATACTACTGTTACGGCACTGTTCTATACATTGGCCGTTTTTGCTAAGACAGCGTTTCAAAAATGAAAAACAGTTTCGTGTTTTTCGAAAAAACGCCTATATTGATGAGAAATTGCTAACGTTTTGATGAACGCTACAAAGCGTTTATACTTAATAGCGTTTTGATATCATAGCTATTCATTTCAGCTTTTATCCATTTACAAAAAACGTTTTGAAAGATGATGTTTAAAACGTGAAAAGCGTTTAGAATAGCATTCAAATTTTGAGCCGATTTCTAGTCTTGAAAAGCACTACTTTTTCGAGCCCGTAGCCGGGCTCGTAGCCAAGGGGGGCATGGGGGAGGCTCACCCCGCTAGAAAAATTTCGGCCCCCTAGAAAATTTTGAACCTTCCTTGCAAGTCATTAAGGACACTTGAATGTCTCTCCTGAAAAACTTTTAGCCCCCCCCAGCAAGTTGTGCGCTGGCTACAGACGTGCTCATAGCCGAGAGTGGGGCAGTCAGCCCCCTTGGAAATATTTTGCGTCCCCCCAAAAAGGTCAGCTGGCAACAGGACTGCTTTTTGGGCGTCAATTCCCATACACTGCAAAAATGGTGAGTCAAATTGACTCCCTCCGAAATAGGCTCTACGGGACTACACAAACTGAGTCAAAATTCGACTCCACCAGAGTCAAACGTGCGATTTAGCGAGTCAAATTTGATTCTATTGGAGTCGAATTTGGCTCAGTTAGCAAAGGAAATTGAAGTACAGCGAGAACAGATTTGAGTCGCTAACAGCCGTTTTAGCTGCGCTCGTTGCAAGCTCAATTCTTCAGTTGCTGGGGTTTACACAATGGTGGGAGATTGGGAAAATATGCCACCGAAAGTTGTGATGAGACGAGAAAATGTGCCTTAACCCTCAATGGCCCGACAGTCTACATATGTAGACATAACCAGTTCGACAATTGATTGTTCGGCAGGTGCTATAGTTAAGAATCTATTGTTTAATTTCCATCGATAATTATTCTGTTATAGTAGTATAAAAAACTTATAGCATTGTGGGAACAAAAGTTTGCTGTACAGTGAGTCATATACCTATATAACCCGACCGTCTACATATGTAGACAGATGTTGATTTGATCATAGTTTGAGTTTTGACAAGAATTGGAACGTTTTGTTCTTACACACGGTTTTGTATGGTGAGATAAAGTCAGGGAAATGTCAGGTTTGCATAAATTATCTTTGACTGAGGTCGTACGACGTGTATTAGAACCAAATGATTCAGAGACAGAAGATGACAAACCGGACGACAATAGTTCAAATGACGACTCAGAATCAGTTGAGTTAGGTCAATGCAGTAGTGAAGAGGCTGCTATTTATGAGCAAGATAGTGATGGTGAATTACAAAAACAATCGGACGCATCTAGTAGTGAGTTGAGCGATATGGACGAGACTTCTAGTGGAAGTAATGTGTTTTTGTCAGCGACGGGTGTTGAGTGGCATTCTACAACACCGCCTGTCCGTGTGTTAGCTAGAAATATAATTCGCTTTCGCGAAGGCACTGCAGTAAACCCTACAACTGAGTCACAAGCATTTTATCACTATATAAACGAGCCCATTTTACATACAATTCAGCGACTCACTAGTAGGCGACTGCGGGCGCGCAATTTTTCGACGCTACCAATGTGCGAGCTGAAAGCTTGGCTTGGGGTGGTAATCAGAGCTGGTGCAGATCGCGATAACATGTCTCCAGTGGCTTCACTATTCACCAAAAACGACAGCAGGCCCTTTTACCGCTGCGCGCTGTCAAAAAACAGAATGAAACAGTTGCTGAAAAATGTAACATTCGACAACAAACTGACTCGCCGGGAGCGTCAAAAAAGTGACAAAATGGCTGCTATACGACATGTTTGGGATCTATTTCAGTCCAACTTACGTCTTCATTATATACCGTCCGAATCACTTACAGTTGATGAACAGCTCTACGGGTATAGAGGATATGCACCGGGGCGAGCGTACATGCCGGCGAAACCTGCTAAGTACGGCGTAAAAATATTCTGGCTTTGCGATGCTCGGAACGGATATCAAACGTCACGCAATGTTTTCATGAAAAAAGTAGCCGAACAACTAGCGCAAGACAATATGACCAAACGTTACAGTAGTGAAAAAATTTACGCAAAATCAAAGGATTCATTTATGGCTTACGGGCTGCCTCAAAAGCGAAACGAACCTTCTACATCTGGTAAACCGACCAAATGTCAGGTCACAAGTTGTCGCAAATCTACGAGATTGAGCTGTTCGTCATGTGGAAAACGAGTGTGCAAGGACCACATGAATCGCACCATAACGTGCAACGACTGTGCTTAACTGGACAACGCGCCCGCAGTGGGAGGCTGGACGGGGAGCGGGTGGAACTCCGCCAGAACACTAGTTCTGACTGTCTCAAGCCAGTTAAAGGAGGAGAGCACCCTGAGATAAGCCAAAACTAACGCTAGTTGTGTTGTCTACATATGTAGACCGTTGGGCTGATTAAGGTGAAAATTTTGCCGGGCCGTTGAGGGTTAATCGACGCTTAGAAGAAAATCTAATGAAGTCAGCACTGTAAATTGCAGTGAATTGGTGTTAATTAAGAACGAGCCGAATCACTGAGTCAATTAAATTAGGTATTTCAGAACTCAAAATTCTGAGTTGATTGAACTCATTTTGAAATAATTACTTCGCTCACGCGGAATAAAGTACAGCTCAGAACGAGATGATGTTTACTGTTATTAATTTAGAAATAACCACAATTGACTAAATGCTGCTCTGAGTTGGTTAATCAACTCACTGGAATTTACAGTGTAGAGTACAAGAAAAATTTCTTGCTCGCTACGTTTGCTTGTAAAAAACTTTTAAACGATGCTGACTATTTATAATTGGTTAAACTCAAAATACCGCGTATCCTACAAAGCGTTCTTACTAAAACAGCATACCTACTTAAAATTAAGTAAAACTGCTGCCGAATTACGTGTCGCTTTTACTTACTATGGTGCATGGCAAAGTTTTACTTAAAATGTTAGCAAACACAAAATTCTTAGAAAATGAGTAGCTATACTTGTTTACATTATTTAAGCAAAGATTTCCTCAATATTTAGTACACTTATACTTAAAAAGTGAGTAAAATATAACTAAAGTATTTTACGTAGATAGTTTTTACAGAGTTCTCGCTTCACATGAATTTGATGTGCTATCCATTGTTAGCGTTCTAATTACCAATGGTGTCACCCAAAAATTCTTTCGGATCAAACGGTAGCGTATAATTTAAATTGGTATTCAATTCAAAATAGCCAGGATTTAGCACAATCACAGGATTGATCAAATGGACGCCGACCATATCCGGAATCGGGAACCCGGCGCTCAAGTACGAGTTCGCCACAGTTGAGCCGATTGGACCGGCAAGTTGTCCCAGCATTTTTTCAAATTTTTGCCTTCCAAGTCCACCGTCGTGTTTGAGCGTCGTAATAGTGAATTGAGCCTTTGCGAGCGAAAACGAACCTTTGAAGTAATTGTTAGATCCGTCGATTGTTGGGTTCAGGGCGCCTTCGAGTTCAAATCTCGAGTCTAACAACGGTTCAGGGTTGTTTGGATCTAGAAAATCTTTAGTCTTTCGCGAATATCATTTGTTTTTAATACAGAAACAATTGGCTTCTTGCTAGCCTGGTTACCAGCTCAACTTGCTACGGAGGGCAACAAAGTGCTAGAATTAGCATTACGGTGGAAATAACAAGCTTAGAAGCGGGGGTCTATAAACTTGTAAAATTTTTGGGGCGGAACCAGCACCTCTTTATAGCCGTCTGTGGTCATCGGTCCGGCTCTTGTACTCGTTTCGTTCCATTTAATGTTGAGCCTGAGACTTAATACACGAACCTGTCTTGGACAACTTAGTAAAACCCATGTAAACGATCAGTGGCGGAACGTTTTTCTACGGGACTGCAACAGAGTAAAGCTCAGGGTTTGCGCTAATTTTCCGCTTAAACTTAAGTTTACGTATAAGCTGCTTCGTACGCTTAGGCGCTTAGGTTTATGAATATGCTTATACTACTGTTACGGCCTTGTTCTATACATTAGCTTACACCACTTTTTATGTGAATTTCATTACTGTCACCCACGCACCAGCATTATCAACTCTAACCTCCGTCTGGCAATTGTAAATCAATGCGAAATGAAGCTTTGCCAAATATTTTCACGCCATCCGGTGTTACTTCGATACGCGGAGGCTCCAAACTGGCAACGTTCAGAATCCCGTGCGCGCCCGGGTAGTTTCGGATTAAATCAGGCCAAAGATTCGAAAGGCACACAGAGAATATGCCACAGTCGGCTTCCATATACCCTGCGTATTCTGGAAATTGTTGTTTGTCAACAGTGATTCGAAACAGTCGGCTCTGAAAATGGAAAAAAGATAATATAGGACTCTGGGAGCGGGCGCCTGGGTTGTCGGGGTTAATGTTGAGTTTCTTGTCATGAGTTGCAACTATGCAATGAGAATCATGACTCAAACATGTGCATTTATCGAAACCTGGGTCCATGTAACGATCAAGACTGGAACGTTTTTCTGTGGGACTGCAATAGAGTAAAGCTCAATGTTTGCACTCGTTTTTTGCTTTGACGTTGGCTTTGGTATAATCTCATTGTGACGCTAGGTTCAGTGGCGGAACGTTTTCCTGTGGGACTGCAATAGAGTTAAAAGTGTCAAGCTTAAGAATAATTTTTTGCGTTGGCTTAGATTCAGGCTTAGGCTTCGGTAGAAGCTCATTCCTACGATTATGGTTAGGCTTAGACTTAGGCGTACGCTTACTGTTGCGAACGTGTTTTATACATTGCACCCTGAGTGACGTCAACCTAAACTGAAACGCCTACCTCGTGAGCGTAATACAACGCTGAGTTAATAATATACTGCGATCCCCAAGCATAAACCATTCTGTCACCCCCAGGCTGATTGGGTAACGGCGTTGGCGCAAACGGTGCCGGATCCGGAAACACATTGGGTTGTGGCATATAAACAACTTCGCCGGAATGTTCCGTTTCAACGTAATCCGGTCGGTTGTGAACGCGTGGATTCGATGTTAACGCGGAATCGAAATGAAACGAATAAAACATTTCGGTCAGCGACGGCAGAGTTCGTAAGAATGTGTTTGTGCTGAAAATTAATACTCGATGGAACATCAATATATTGGCGCTTTGGGCGGTTTAATCCTATGGATCGCGCTAGTGCCGTACGCCGGCGGATGCCGCCGTTGAGTGCCGCCGGACGCCGTCGCACGTTGCCGCGCGCAGCTAAAAAAGTATAGGCAAACAAATTTTATCATGCTGCGCGCCGAAGCGCGGCGTCAGGCGGCGTACGGCGACGCGCGACGACGTCAGGCGGCGTACGGCGGCGCGCGACGACGACAGGCGGCGTACGGCGGCGCGCGACGACGACAGGCGGCGTACGGCGGCGCGCGACGACGACAGGCGGCGTACGGCGGCGCGCGACGACGACAGGCGGCGTACGGCGGCGCGCGACGACGACAGGCGGCGTACGGCGGCGCGCGACGACGACAGGCGGCGTACGGCGACGCGCGACGACGTCAGGCGGCGTACGGCGGCGCGCGACGACGACAGGCGGCGTACGGCGGCGCGCGACGACGACAGGCGGCGTACGGCGGCGCGCGACGACGACAGGCGGCGTACGGCGGCGCGCGACGACGACAGGCGGCGTACGGCGGCGCGCGACGACGACAGGCGGCGTACGGCGGCGCGCGACGACGTCAGGCGGCGTGCGGGGTGTGCGACGGCACGCAGCGAGTATACCGCAACACTTTCTCTGGCGCATGTAAAAATCAAGGGTGAAACGTTTTTCTATGTTACTGCAATAGAATAACCCTAAGGTTTGCACTAATTTTGTTACTTAGGCTTAAGCTTAGACTAAGCTTAGGTATAGTTTCATTCTTACGTTACGCTAGGGCTTAGGCTTAGGCTTACGAATTTGCTTTACATTACTGCAACGGCCCTGTGCTATACATTGGCCCTTTCTCTCTTGAATATTTTCGAAATTTCACTGAGATCTTGTCCCGTATTTTCTATAAAATTGGATAGAACCTATCTCTAGCTGGTTACTGATAGGTCTTGTAACTTTCTAATCAAAAAATGGTGTTCTTCGACGGATTTGATTTGCTCTACTTCTGTGCCAATTTTGATATTTGAAGTTGCAGGAGTTCGCCAATTTGAAAACGTACCCCTAGCGATTGATAGATGCTATACACATTTGAGAATATGGGTTGTAATGTTAATATGACCCAAAGATCAATGTTCCGGGATGAACGGCGTTAATTATTACCGGTGTCCTAGCTGCAAGCCCTATTTACTCCCAGTTTTTGTGGAGATTTTGTATGTGAAATTCCGTAGGGGCTGTAATATAGTCATTTTAAGCTTTACACTAAATTTTTTGCTTAGGCTTAGGCTTAGGCTTAGGCTTAGGCTTAGGCTTAGGCTTAGGAATAGGCTCATCTTTTACGCTTAGGCTTACGCTTACGCTTAGGCTTAGGCTTAGGAATATGCTTATACTACTGTTCCAGCCCTGTTCTATACATGGACCCCGCAACCTATGTCAAATATTGAAATCTGGATTGACCACTTTACTTACTATTTGTCCAAGTATTCTTCAGTCGCTGTACATATACCTTCCGACAGTATTGGATTCAATTCTTCAGAGAGACGTTCGCTCACTTTTGATATCATCCAATCCAATGCTTTGCTGGTTCGAATATCAGCAATAAAATCGTTCATCTAAAAATAACGCCTCAGACAAAGGATACCTAAAGGCTACAGGCGGCCTCAGAAACTTTTGACGGAGAGGTGGGCTGGTAAGAAACACAACTTTTACTGTATGCCATATATGTGCCATTGGTAGCGAAAAAATTGTAAGCTAGAAACATTAATATCATTTTATCTCTAATTTCTGGCGGTAAAATTGTAAAGTAGGGACGTTATCATTTTATCACAGAAAATTTCTGAAGGAAAAAAATTGTGAGACAGACAGGGACATTATCGTTGTATCACAAAAAAATTTTGCGAGGGGCGAAAACTGTATAAGGGACAACAGGAACTTGCTGTTTGAAGACGAACAGATACTGTTCAGTTTACCACAACTTTCCTATCGCCGTCGTTAATCCGCTTCGCGTGGTCTCCATAAAAATGGCCTTATTTCAAGGATTGTTTACATATCTGATCCTTTGAAATGAAATATATATGCTTAATCCTAAGCCTATGCCTGAAATCCACCAGTTGACTCAGCGGCATAATGTTCCCAAAGACGTCCAGGTCTGATGTTGATGTCACAAACTACCGTATAGTTTCTCACCCTAGTCATACAGTCAGTCGTTTTAATCATGAAATTGCCCGAAATATCTTTATGCAATTCAACTTTGATCCAAAGCATAAAATCGCCAGCTTGAGCTCCAAACACGCCGTGATCTTTGACGCCAATCGATTTGCGTTTACCAAATATTTTCTTCAATTTATCCATCACCGACGACGAAACGATGGTTCGTTCGGCTTCGTAATTGGCTCGAAATTCAATGCGACTCATTTGAATGCCAACTTTGATCGTTTTTGGTCCAATCAGCTCGTAAAAGATTCTACAAAACGCACCAATCCGGTTTGGATTACGGTCAAAGTTGCGAACTGGCATCATTAAAAAGGGGGTCGTGATATTTTAATATAAACCACCACCCCACTGTCAACTATTTGACGATCTTTCAATGACCAAAACTCTTTTTGTTGAGTGAACCAAATTCCAACTGGCTCATAGGGCCAGATGACCAGTTCACTCTTGTTCACGTCTACATTTCATGTTCATTATTGCCAGCCTAAGGGTTGCGCTATACTTTACTTAGCCATACGCTGGTACGCGCTGCCGCACGCCGCCGCACGTCGCCGCGCGCCGGCGTATGGCGGCGTGCGGTAATTTTTAATAAAACGTTTTACAGCGCCGCGCGCCGACGCGCGGCGTCATGCGGCAAAATTTTTACCGTGCCGAGCGCAGGCGTACGGCGGCGTGCGGTAATTTTTAATAAAACGTTTTACAGCGCCGCGCGCCGACGCGCGGCGTCATGCGGCAAAATTTTTACCGTGCCGAGCGCAGGCGTACGGCGGCGTGCGGTAATTTTTAATAAAACGTTTTACAGCGCCGCGCGCCGACGCGCGGCGTCATGCGGCAAAATTTTTACCGTGCCGAGCGCAGGCGTGCGGCGATGCGCGGCAGCGTCCGGCGACGCGCAACGGGTATAGTACAACCCTTATTGTTTAGAGTTTCATTTTGTGAGCGGATAATTCTATGTAAAACATTTTGGCCAAGCAATCAACATACCATTAGACCCTCAAACCAAAACGATATCAAAGAATCAAAAGTGATTTTCTTGTCTCCATAAATTTCAAGAGATAATCTTAATAGCCTATTATCCTTGTCGTAATCTAAGTTTGGCTCAAGTTGAAAGATGACGGCACTTAGTGTCGGATCTTGAATGCGTTCGTTGAAGAATTCGTTTAGCATCTTGAAATTGATGAGTAAAATATCACCAAACGATTTCACTTGCATTTTAATTTTGAGGGACCACTGTTGATTTATATATGCCGTAGGCCAATCTATTATTCAAGCCAATTATTATTATTTAGTCTGTTCGCGTAAGTGGTTGACTCGTTATGACTGCCTTTGCGAAACGAGACTTTCGTATATATATCGTAGGCAAATCAGTTATTCAGGCCAATACAAATTGGCGTAGGCCAATTTGAAATTTTATGTAAATAGCAGATTGGTGTAGGCTAAAATTACTATTGAACTTATGGACGAATCAGATTTAATTAATTCGTCAGTTGCAATACGGATAACCGATCAGCGGTCATTTTTAGGTGAGGCTTGTGCTGCTGTATATCACAGTTGCCATTTATTCTAGGACAACATGCCATCTGCTCAGAATAGCAGATTGGCCTACGACATATATATGACAGACTCGTTTCCCACGTTTAAAGACTCATAACGAGTCAATCACTGACACGAACAGACCAAATGTATAACAAATGACCTGATTAGCAGATTGGCCTACGACATATATACGTCAGTCTCGTTTCCCACGCTTAGACTGATAACGAGTTATCCAATTACAAGAACCCTCTCAGGTATCTTCTGTCCAAAAGGTGTGAACACCTCGGTGTGACTTTATTTCAAAATTATTATTAATTTGCTGAAATTTGTTTTTTTTAAATTCACTTAAAAATGGCGAGTTAAATTGAATCTTTGTCGAAATAGGAGTTTCCGAAGTACACAAACTGAGTCACATTCGGCGCCGCCAGAGTCAAATTTAACTACTCACTGAGGCGCACGTATGACTCTGGCGTAGTCAAATTTGGCTCAGTTTGCGTAGTCTGGAAAAGCCTATTTCGAACAGAGGCAATTTGACTTACCATTTTTGCAGTGTACTTACCGAGGGTCAGTGTACCGAAGAATTACCATATCGGTCGCATCAAATCGATTCTTGCCTTGTTGATAGTGGATTTTCGGAATTTTCATATGCAAAATGATATCTTTAATAATTTCTTCCCCCACATGAACAAAATGGTTCAATGCCGCGGGTGTAACTCGTGCCCGTAATGCGGCCGGTTTTAGCTGAGCATATACCCCGTGTGTCAGCGAAGACAAGTGAACCGCTAGCGAAACGATTAAGACTAATGGTGGACTGAATTGCATTATGGTACTAGATTAATTATATATATAATACCTAAACTTCTAGTTTCGGCCCGTGTAAAGATCAGGGGTGGAACGTTTTTCTGCGCGACTGCAATAGAGAAAGCTGAAGCTTTGAACTAATTTTTCTGCTTAGGCTTTGGTGTAGGTATAACACCATTCTTACGCCTAAGTTTTAGCTTAGGCTTAGGCTTAGGAATATGCTTATACTACTGTTACGGCTATGTTGTATACAATGGATTGCAAGCAATGAAATAAAGTCGAAAGTTTTGATGAAAACCCATTTCATGACAGCTGGTATTAATTGTGGTGCATCGTTCACAATAAAAAAATTTGATTTTGCCACCAAAACAGGATTCACACGTGTCAAATTTTAAAATTGTCATGTATTAACCCTACCCTAATACGTGTTACAAAATACTCTGTGACACGTATTAGGGTAGGGATGTGACACGTATTAGGGTAGGGATGTGACACGTATTAGGGTAGGGATGTGACACGTATTAGGGTAGGGATGTGACACGTATTAGGGTAGGGATGTGACACGTATTAGGGTACGGTTAACGCAATTTGTTGCGCTGGGGTACAGTTAACGCATAACAATTTTAAAAATTGACACGTGTTAACTCGACCTTAAGTGTTTTCGGAGGTCAAATGAAATTTTGTATTGTGAACGATGCATAGTACCAAAAATTATTCTATCATAAGTCATGCATGCGGCCGATTATTCCGGCTGTACCGGAGGTGTCGGTTGGCTAACACGACTAACCGGTTATCGGTTCCACCTCTGATATATTAAAACTAAACTATAAACCATGCGCCAAATAAATCTTTAAAGTTTTGCATTTTACCTATTAATTTGAATATGAACAATTATAAAATTTGTAACCTATTTTGGCCCATTTAAAAATCAGGGACGGAACGTTTTTCTGTGGCACTAGACGAGAGTAAGCTTAAGCTTTAGACTCATTTTTTGTTTGGCTTAGGCTTAGGCTTAGGCTTAGGAACATGCTCATTCTTACGCTTAGGCTTAGACTTAGGCTTAGGCTTAGGAATATGCTCATTCTTACGCTTAGGCTTAGGATTAGGCTTAGGTTTAGGATTATGCTCATTCTTACGCTTAGGCTTAGACTTAGGCTTAGGCTAAGGAATATGCTAATTCTTACGCTTAGGCTTAGGCTTTATGCTTAGGCGTAGGTTTAGGAACATGCTCATTCTTACGCTTAGCCTTAGACTTAGGCGTACGCTTAGGCTTAGGACCATGCTCATTCTTACGCTTAGGCTTAGACTTAGGTTTAGGCTAAGGTATATGCTCATTCTTACGCTTAGGCTTAGACTTAGGCTTACGCTTAGGCTTAGGAACATGCTCATTCTTACGCTTAGGCTTAGACTTAGGCTTAGGCTAAGGAATATGCTAATTCTTACGCTTACGCTTAGGCTTAGGCATAGGCTTAGGAATACGCTTATACTACTGTTCCGCCCTTGTTCTATACACTGGCATATCAAGTTTTAAACACACATATTGTTCAAAATTCAATACATTGTAAACCGAAACACAGCCGTAGAGATTTTAGAATTTAAAATTAATTTAGCAATTTTAACCACGGGTAAACTGCGTAATTGATAGCTGAAGACACACATCAAATTGCAATCACCCGGTTTCAAACACAACAGGTATCCATTTAAGTATTTTTTGTTCGTTTGCCAAATTTATAAACAAACCGAAACACACGGAGATATCACAAGATCAGCGGTGAAACACAACCGTATTTTTGCAAACAATACTGACTGCAGTAAAGGGTTGTTTTTACTGAAAAAAATGCGACCAGGAAAAAATGGAAATAGCGAAAGCGCAGGCGGTTTCTTGCCACTGGAGTCGACTCAGATGTACTGTCATGTAGGCACAGCCTACTAAACAGGGCCGTCCGTAGGATTGAACGGGCATCGAATAATTTAGGACTTAAATTGTCAGAATTCCGAAACGAATGACACGTTTTGCTCATAGCACAATTTGCCACACACAAGGTTTTTAGGCTCAGGGCCCCATGTAAAGATCAACGGCGGACCGTTTTTCCGCGGAACTGCAATAGAGTAAATTTAAGCTTTACACTCAATTTTTTTGCTTAGGCTACGACTTTAGATGTATACTTCCCTAACTCGTAAGATTACGTTTAGGCTTAGACTTAGGAATTTGCTTATACTACTATTATACGGTCCTGTACCTGGCCAGATTAGCTAATACCAAAAATGACACAAGTTCGATATTAACTACTGACTGCTTCGATGAGTCTCAGCAACTCCGTCAAAAGTTCGCAACTGTGGCACGCGAGCCATAAACCCAGACATCGAGCCTTCTTCAGTGGTTCGATCAATCCAACTTATAAAATCGACATCGTCCGGCATATACGATCGAATGAACGCAATGCTTGGCTTTCCATAACCACTCGGCGAACACATCAGCATTTGATCGGCGTTCATGACAATTTTTTCCATCTCAGCATCCGATAAGCCGAATTTTTTCTGAATCAACTTCAAATGACCTAACAGCTCGCCCATATTCGCCGCTTTGTCGCCAAGGAGTGCGAGCGCTTCCCGAGCGTCGTGGATCTTACGACCCATAAAGTGAATCTTCTTGATATAATGCGATCCAACCATGTCGATGGTCATTGTTGTTAGCACCAATCCGAACATAATATAGATGATGGTGATCAGAAGTAGGTATGTCTGAAATTAAACATTTGGACCAAAGCGTCAGTTAGGATAACGCTATGCTTGTCGTACGGTGCTGCTTGTCATCATGCGGTATCGTACGTGAGTATAAATTCATGTACGATAGCGCACGGTGACGTACGGTGACGGACGACATCAAAAGTATAGCGCCAGCCTTACTGTTTGTATTAACCGATTTCAAGTATATATTAAGCAACTAATTGCAAACTGTGATGCGCACACACCACAGTGCATTGTGTTCAACAATTAATACATGTATGTGCAGTACAAAATCTCGACAAGACGTAACAGCTCGCCGGACTCGAGCGTGGTGCTTTTCATATATAACTGTCGAGTGTGATAAATTGACAGGTATC
>JASANG010004059.1:0-12943 GCA_030248215.1 Enoplolaimus lenunculus
CCAAGTGCAAAAACGTATCGGTATCGGCAATTTTTTGCAGCGCCAAAACAGATACTCACGAAAAAGACCGATTATTATAAAGATACCAATCGGATTAATCAGCACATCGCTGGCATTTTTTGCAAGCAAATAGTTGCAGACTTTATTGAGTTGCATATTCCATACAGCTGTGCACATATAGTTGACTAGCTACGTAAATACGATTTTGACTACGAACCAAATTTTAATTACCACTACAGTCACAAGTATACTGTGCACGAAATTTCATTGTAGGTAGTAATTTTTTCAAAATTTTGAACATGACTGATGGTATGGTACGCGCAGTTTGTTCTCTTAGGCAGCATGTTTTGTGTTGCTTGTTGTGGCAAAATTTGAGTGCAGGTATCAGGCAGTTCCTAATAACATATAGATTATTGCACAAATTTAGACTTTTTTTATGGTCGTTGACAACGATCGACGAAATAAAGCAATTTCAAAGCAATTAAATAGTGAATACGGTACCAGTTATGCCGCGTATGCAAAATTGGCAGCTATTGAATTACAAGTTCACCACTGGTCTGAAATGATCAAGTGGTTCGAGGTTCAGCACTACACGTATTTTTGACTTTTACGTAGTCGACAACCCCGACGTATCACAGCACTGCCGAATGCTTCTTGTAGTTTATCTCGGCTGTAAACGCGTCAAGTCATTAGCTATCTAAAGAATCTGTGTTCCAATAAGCGAGTGTATAGATTTTGACAAAATGGTAAGTAGTCTTATTTTTTTAAATTGGAAATGAAACATTTTTTAACTTACACTGGCATACTTACAACCAATATGAGTTTAAATCTATTGTTGCGTAAATGTGTATAATTTGTAAGCATGTGAGACATGCTTGTCCGTTATGTGAATATGCAATATTATGCAATGCACTGTACGTATGCTAGCTGGCAGCATACGGTCGACACATAGTCGACGAAAAATGCAGTTGGAGAGGCGGAATACGTGGCGCAGTGGTAGGGTGTTCGCGTAAGAATCTGTAGACTGAGAGTTCTATTCCTGCTCTAGCCCGCTAGTCCAGCTGCTTGGTAGAAAAGTCTGATGTCCCTGTTCCTACCTAGACAGACATAATTCAGCCAGCGAGCAAATACAAATGGAATTCTTAGGATGGGACCGAATCCACGATTTTTGGGCTCCGAACTATTCTAAGCAAATGACGACGACACGGTGGGAGAAATAATGTAGGACCTGTCGGTATATGTGCACGTAAGTGTATGTTAAAGCAAATGATGCCATGCCTGTGCACATATACCGGAATATGAAGTTGTTGCAACGACCGCGTGGTGTAGTGGTAGCATGCTTGGCTCGAGCGCAAAAGGGCCGAGGTTCGATTTCCTCCGTGGTCATTAACTTAGGGCACAACTTCAAACAGGGGTCGTGCAGACCGTATAGTACCAACAGGACCGAATCCACAATTTTTGGACTACGAAATATTGTAAGCGAATGACGACAACATGATGGGAGAAATAATGTATTGCATGCAGTTAGGTTCGAATGAGAACTTCAGACTCTTTTACTATGCTGCTGAAAAAGTGGGCGTGGGTCAGGTTCGAACGAGTGACCTACGGATCATTAGGCAACGCTCTACCACAGCTCCACGCAGCCCATATCTCCAACGACATATCTCACATCTTACATGCCCCAATTTTCACCACTCTATTTCGGATCGATACCGCGTCCAAAGCGTGGAAGTTTACCATTGCGCTCATAGCATAGAGCCTACATGCCTTTCTAGAAAGGAACCAGCATTCCTTTTGCCTATGTACGAAAGGTATCGACAAAGAATCTGCGATTTTTTGCAGTGCCGATGCCGATACTCACGAAAACTACCTATTATTTCCGATGACGATGCCGATTAATCGACACATCCTTAATTAGATCTTTATACTAGACAGCTGAAAAGCGAACGTTACGGGTGGGTTCGAAGTAGCGTCCTACGGCACATATGCTGACGGCTAGTATACCTACATTGCACAGCATTATATTGCATGTGCGAAAAACTGACAAGCATGTCTAACGTTCTTACATGCATGGATGTTTTGCATCCGTTTCAAAACTAGAATAATCGCAGTTTCAAATGTTTATATATGATGCAGACTTTGTATTGATGTTATTACATCATAGGCTGCTGGTCAAGCTGGCTCACCTTCAAAGACAGTTAGCGCTCGAAGTGCAGGATCAGGAGGTGGAACAGTAAGACAAAGGTGCGTGTCTTAACGTTGAGAAATTAACACTTCCCCACATGTTTATTTTCTGGAAATTAAACAATTTACTAAAAAATGACGATAAAAATAAAATAGTTTTCATTAGTATAGTATAGAAACCTTGACAATCACCCTAAATAAACCATCGAAGGTAGATATCGCTTCCGTGGATGAAGAAAATCTAGAATACAGTAGGTCAGGTAAATACCCATCTTCAACTAAGGTTATTTCACCAATAATATAACAAAAAAAAGAAAATTAAAATGTTTTTTCGGTGACATGAATGTATGTTTAACTTTCTAGTTTCGGTTACTTTTTCAAATTCCGGTTCCGGTAAATTATAATTCCGGATACACCCTGATATTTAAATATATTATATATGCGATAATCTTGTTAGCAAACTTTCTGTGGTCTTGCAGTTAAATACATTCTAATATTGGTCGATGTACAAACAATAGCGGCACAGTCTAAAAATCTCCTAGCAGCAACTTGCCAATTTCCAGGGTAGATTCCGACTCGTTAATATTGTAATGTGAGTGTAGTACACATACGTATTACATATGTTGCAGACGTGGTGGTGGTGCTGGTGGAGGATCCGGAAGTGGGCGTGCTGCAGCATCTAGAGCAACAGCTAACAGTGGTGGAATGTGGCGTTTTTACACTGATGACTCGCCTGGAATTAAAATGTTAGTTTTAAGTATACATATTATTACGTTAAACCCAAATCAAATTCGCTGTGCAATAAAAAGTGATTTATAGAGGTATAAAACATACAAAGCTCATGAAAAATGAAGTTTATGTTAAATTTGTAAAGCTAGTGCAACATTTTACCCTTGCCTTATACTTTCAATCAGCGTTCGGAGGTCAGCCTTCCATGTTGGCGAAAACCAAATTCTTAAAAATATAGTATATTTTCAATCTGCGGTTATTTATCTGTCACGTAACTAAAACGAGACGTCGGAATTATTTGAGACTACAGTTTAGGCGTCATAGCTTGAAAGCATTGAAATCATTGTATTAAAGTTTTAGATTTGTATAAGTTGCAAATTTAAACAAAATATTCTTTGTTATCGTTCTGTTTTAGTGGACCGGTTCCTGTGCTCGTAATGAGCTTAGTATTCATCGCCTCCGTGTTTCTATTGCATATCTGGGGTAAATACACACGAGGATAAAGCAGCAGGTGATGACAAGTGTTCAGCGGCAATTTCATTCCGGTTTGAAACCTATTAAAATGATAATTGATTTAATATATGAACATAACATTATGTTTCTTAACGATGTTCAATAGTTTGTAGCTAAGGCTGGCGCTATGGGTTTCGTTAGTCGGATCATAAATTATACATGTTGCAATGTCCAGTTTTTTATTTTACATTTTGTACACCTGCACTGCGCGGCGTGTTAAATCGATACGTACCTTTTTGCAGTGTCTTGAGTGTTTGCATTTGTTCAGAAAAATTTGTATCTACTATTCCAATACACCATAAATCAAACTAGATAATTGTGGTATTTTGTATGAAGACCGTACTGTCGATTTATATGTTATATTGCATAAAGGCTTCAGTCAGCAATGAAAATATGTGAAACATGTTCCGTATGTCATGATTTGTTATATTTGCTTGTATTTCTGTCAGTTAATATCGTGTAACTTAGGCCTTTTCAACGGAATATTCGCTGAATTTCACATTTTTGCGTGCATTTATGTGTTAGAACTATTAATGCCGTTTTATAACAAGCAGGTTAGCTGTATCTTTCTTACAACAAAGACCAAATTAAGTGTTAATATGTCCTGTTGGATGGAATTATTTTTTGCAGCATACACCTCGACCTCATTTGCGCGTTACACGTGTTGTTTTGATATTGTGTATTTATTGTGGAGTAAAGTTACTGCTGTTAACTGGATTAAGCTGCTATTGCACATTTCATTTTTGTAACGCAGCCGCTACGTTATAGTTATACTGCATTTACGTGTAATATCCAGGTGTAAAACCGGATAGTGGTCAAAATAGCGAAAGCGGATATTTTAAAGTAGAAAAGTTTCACAAAAATGTTTCATTTTCATTCCAACATAACTCGGTTTAAAAATATTCATCGAGCTCTGTAAAATTTTAAAGAAAATAACTAGTGCATTTAAAATTTTAAGGTTTTATATTTATTCGCAATTTGTATTTCGTTTCGAATAATCGCCCCATATCTGTATAATGAAAAATTGAGAGATATGTGCGTGATTTACATCTAATTTTTGAGCATAAAAGTAACACAATTTTAGTACCAGAAACGGATATCCGGTTACCCTAGTAATGACACATTAAGAGCTTTTCAGTTGGAGGAAATTGTTTAAACATCTTAAATTTAAAACATTTTCTCGCAGACAAATTAAACACTATGTACTGGATTTCTACAAAGAAATCAAATTGGCTTTAATTAAATTCAGACGAGATGAAAATTTTTTCTCGTTTTTTGGGAACTTGGCTTCATATGAATGCAGTTTTTCCTAAAGTTCTATTCAACACCTGGTTGAAACATTCATATCATGATTATGTGTGCCGATGTGATGTGGAGCAATTTGTAAGGAGTAGATGCCAGTTATGTAGTTAGGTCTTGGGAGTGGGCAAAAACCAAGCTTACTGAAGGCCGAGTGCGCAATTTGCACTGTAAACTACGTTTGAAAGCGCTGTGCACAAATCAACGGCTCATTTTTGTGATACTGAAAATGATTGTAAATTTCGTGTTAAAAACGAGGTAACAGTTATTGAGGACAGTGTTCCCGTTTTTGCTGTACGTCCACGTGCGATTAATTTGTACACTAAACTTACTCCGTTGTTATAAAGTATAGCAAGTATCAGTGATATAGAAATATCTGAGTTTATTCCTGGGCGAAAAATTCCATGTTATTACAAGCACTGTATTTTTAACTTTGTCATTCGAAATGCTCAATTTGCAATATGGCAAACTTTATGTAAGCTTATTAAGCTCCAGTGTAACGTGTACATTTTTAGATGTCTTTGTAGACTCAAAATTACAATGGGCTGGTAAAAATTTTACCGTTAGTTTTTCAGTATAATATCGAAGTCAGATAACATATTCTATTTTACACTAGCAAATATTTAAAACAATTATATGGACGCTTCACTACACGAAGGTATTACGCAATTTTTTCGGATGATGCATATTTATCCATATCCGAATATGTGGTGCACAGCTAAGTATATTATTAATAACATGAATTAAGATCATAAAATATTGTTTTATCATGAAACGACCATGAAATAAAGTTAAAAAATATATTAAAGTCAAGGCGTAGGGTAACTAGGTACTTTTACATAAAAAGCGAGTCTTTGGTGCCAACAGGAAACGAGACACGATTTTGATAGAGTTTTATAAGATATGTTAATATCGAAAATCTGGTTGTGATATTTTTTCAAAAAATTAATCTAAATTGCTATAGAAGTGGTCGATTTGACTTACATGTTCTGTATTGAATGCCAAAAAGAAATCATCTCAAAAAATATTTACAGCGTATTGATAGAACCGAAGACCAATGTTAGTTTTAGGGCCGTAACAGTACGCGTATTCCTAAGCCAAAGCCTAAGCGTTATAAAACCGTGTTCTTACGCCTAAGCCTAAGAAGCCCAAGGTTCAACCGGCATTCCTGCTCCGGCCGGAAAACCCGCAAAAATTCAATTCATGTTCCTGCATTTCAAGATGCAGGAACCGGAATTTTTACGATTTTTTCGCAAACTATGCCTAATCATTTAAACATCGGAAACTTTGTCTTTAAAAAATTGTTATTTCGGACATAAGTGTTCTTCCAATTACTCAAATTTTTTAAATAAAGTGTTTCTGTTGTGTTTTCGCACAAAATAGCTCAAAATTTGCTTAAGCCGTTCTTTGGCAAAGTTTTCTGACAATTCCAACAGTAATTCGGAGATGGAAATTATTTCAAATTCCGGTTCCTGTTTCTGTTCCACCCTGTAAGCCTAAGCAAAAATGTAGTCTAGAATGTAAGCCTACTCTTTTACAGACGCACCAGAAACCGTGACGGCCCTAAAAGTAACATGGGCCTTACCGAAGGTCACGGAAAGCCACTTGGAGACCAGTTATTATATATACTTGGGTCATATGGCCCGCAAAAGTCGCAGTGCCGTCCAACACCGTTTATTGAATAGGGAGAAAAAGTGATGAATAAATGAAATTTTCCTTGACATAAACTTAAGCAACAATTTTAAGATTTCTTTATCGAAAAGAAATGCATTAGCCCAGGAATTGCATTCTCACCAACGGTCACAACTTCAAATCCTGCGTCCTCCAACATTTTAGTCGCAAGATCTTGGCCCCAACACGTCCCGAGTCCCATGCCATCGGGAAAATACATCGAAACAGGTGTACAATGAAATAGTGACGCTCCATAAAACAGACCACGTTCCGGCCGCCGTCGGTTCAGATACGGATTTGAACGAGAGTAAATATCGATAAGACAGAACATCCCACCAGGTTTCAGGACTTTGTGGACTTCACCAAGACATTTGTCAGGCCGGGCCATATCGTGTAAGGCGTCGATTACCGTAACCACATCAAATTGACCAGTGAATTTGTTGTCAATAGACGCCGCGTCGCCGCAAAAATATTCAATGTTTGCAATGTTTTGTTCCGCAGCGTTGTGCTTCGCTCGTTCGATGGCTTCCGAGCTAGAATTTATTGTAATGAAACAAATGTTGGCACGAGCGAGCACACAAATCAAAAAAGGAATTCTTTCGGATTAAAAAATGTTACCTAAAAAGCGTGTAAGCTTTTTCGACAGATTGACTATCTGAAACATTTCATCGTTTGTCATATTTTCCGACCCGTCACTTGGTAATTTACTTTGAACAGCAGTAAGCGACGCGAGAACATAAACTGGGTTCTTAATTCCCTCAAGCCCCATTCACACGTGCAAGTTTTTGCAGCGAGAACTCGCAGCTGCAACTTGTACGAAATACTTGCAGCTGCAACTATGTTCAAGAGAACATTTCGATTGACCAATCAAACTGCAGGTGCAAGAAATTCATGCGACTTGCAACTGCGTTCAAAGGTGCGAATTAAATTCAGTAGCATGAATTCCAGAGAAAAGTTTGCAAAGCTGCTTTATGACCAAACTTGCGCGTGCAAGTTCACGTGCAGGTTTTTGCTGCAAAAATTTGCACGTGTGAATAGAGCTTAAAGACTGGCGTTATACTTTTTGTCTGTTTTAATGGATTTCGGTCGTCCGGTGAACATTTACAAAATAAAATATGAAAACTTACGAAAAATCGAATCCGACCACACTCGTTTTCGGATAAGCCTTTGCCCATAGCACCGTAGTACCTCCAACTCCGCAAGCGACATCTAACAGTTTTCCACCATTTTCTGTAAAGTAAAACAAACGAAGATAAGCACACCTGTTAGCCGTTCTGTATACCCACTGGGAGCCGTAAATATATCACAGCCACCGCACCAATTTAGCCATAATGCTATTATGGCTTGCCCCCGCTCAAATTGTTCAGTGGCTTACCAGCGTAGCAACAGCTCCTAATTGGCTACGTGCTGTTATGAGAAACGGTTTCATTTGCCAGCCGATAACCCAATCAGGCGCCATCGCTACGGTGACTGGCCACTGTGACAATAAGTACCGTGAATAGACATATCGACGATATGGCTAAATCAGTGCGGTTACTCCGTCATATATTCAGCTGTGTGTAGCATCTGTCGGCAAGGGATGCGCATGCATAGCATACCCCTGCACTATACACTACCAAACCACGATAAATTATCGAGCGTGTGACGTATTATATACCGTTAGCTGAGTTGCGTCATACCTAAGTTGATAAACGTCACCTTCCGTCATCGTCCGTCACCATACGTTAATCTCGTACGTGAGTTATTTGCGTACGATACCACACGGCGACGAACGGTGCCATATGGGTGTCGGACGGCGCCGGACGGTACCGTGCGGATGACGGACGGTGGCGCGCGTCAAAAAAGTATAGCGCAACCCTAATAAGTTTACAAAACACCGAACGGTAGCATATGCCATTTCGAAATGTAAAGTATTTTCTTCAATCAAGTCTGTGCAACATTCTTAGATTTAACTTTTGAACTATAACATACCAAGGGTTGATTTGGCGGAATCGGGAAATTTTGACGCAATATTTGGAATCAAACTGTCTTTCATAATTGCTTCGGTGAATTTACTCAATTCTTCAGTGAAATTGTTATACGCACTGTATGGTATACCTAAAATCGAATCGAAACTTAAGCTTAAAAATAAATGAATATCGAATCTGCTCCATAACTACTGAATGAAAATCGAAGGCGTCCGCAAGGTAAGAAATGTTTCCTAAAATTTCCGGATACACCAGAAAAAAAGTACTTTTACAGGTTTTAGAATGAAAAAGTATTAAAAATTGCATTTTATATAAATTTCAATTTTAGTTTATCGACTATTTAGGTTTGGAAATGAAAGCGGAAAATTAGTATAAAAACATTTTTTTGTAATATTAGTAAAAACTAAAAACTAACCTCTGGGCCCATCTGGTTTGAAGCATTCAATAAGTTGATCCATGACTCCGGCAAACGAAATCAACATACACCGACCTTCGGCCATGGCTAATTGAAACTCCTGAGATCGTATGGCAGCGCATTTTTCTGGAGTTATCCAATATTGGTTTCCTGAAAATAATGTAGCGAGTCTCATATTTTGTTATCCTTTCAACTCTGTTCCAACCTTAAAAACATTTTTAATTGCAGTTCCATCTATAATTTCGATTTTTACACGTGTACTTAAAATAATGAAAAACATCTGGCTCATTTTAAGCGGCAGATCCATAATTTTTCAGTGAAGAACGATACTTTTTGTGTTCCGAAATTTTTCAGTTTTGAAACGATTTTAAACAAAACAATTCGACACGCCCGCAAACCTTTAAAGATACTCAGTAAGAATTTTTTCATTAACCCTTTCTCACATAAATATTTGCAATTTGACACGAGATGTAATTTAAAGGTGAGATTCGAACCCCAGCCTCACGGGTGGGAGGCTTTTACGATGACCACTGAGTTTTAGGAGCTTGACGCTCGAGCCCGAAGGGCTCTCACGTCTTGTGGAGATTTAACACTGCGCATATATGTTATAAATGTTAAACACTGCTCACAGTGTGTGTATTGCTTGTACATTATTGTATTTAGTTGCTCATAGTATACTCTGTGAGCGAAAGGGTTAAATTTCTAAGCAGTCTTAGTATTGCAACTTAACACGAAATTTTAATTTTGTGTCAGTTCAGTGAGCTATTCGATCTCTATTGTATGCCATAGCAAGTGCTTCCACCGCAGGAAGCGCCAGTGATTCGACGTTACATATACTCAGGATATATGAATAGTTGAGACCAACCTTCTTCATTGCAAGATATGAAATCGAATGCTACACCCATGTTTAACCATTCTCTGACGTACCTGAAACACAATGAAATGCAGTAAAGCTATAAAAAAACCTTAAAACTCAAGAACTGGTTTACGTTTATATATTTGAGTTTAACCAGAATTTGACATTAATTGCAGTGCTTTATTATCTGCCAAATACCCTGCCTAAAACTGTATATAAATGCGCTTGTACACACTACTTCGTACCTAAGCTTAAGCACAAACCCAACCCAAGGAATAAAGCCTAATTATAATCGTGAACCTAGGTTATGCCATAAATTGAAGCTTTTACAACGCTGAATTCAAAGCCAGGTCCTGAAAATTAACGTACAGTCAAATACGGTGTACGCGATTAGCTACTGCGCTAGATGTTTTACTTCGCCAAGGTGAAAAAATCCATAGCGTTGAGGGAAGCATATTGCAAAGATAACTAGCGGCACTAGAAAAAATGAATGCAAAATGTAATATTTTTCTCACACCAAACCGTATAAGTTTGAAAACCAGTAGTTCAGGTTATTTGATCAACGTCATACACAGGGTCAGGGCAAAATTATTCCAATTCCAAACTAAACTTTGTTTTAGTCAATATTTAAAATGGCTACCGTCAGGCCCTCGGCTAGGGTATTCGAGCACACCCACTCCCTTGCGAGATGTGCCCCCTTGGTAAGGTATCAACTTTGGACGTATCTGCTAGTCCAAAAATGGGCGGCACATACGTACGGTAGCACATGTTACGCTGAGGGCCGCCCGCTGTCGCGGGACAACGGCAAGCAGGAGTGCAGCGGACAGTGGGACTACCGAGAAAGTTGGACAGCTGGGACAACCGAGACAGTGGGACAGCTGGGAAACGGGACAGCTAGGACAACGGGACAGTCGGAACAACATGACCGCTGCGACAACGGAACAGCCGGGACAGTGGGGCAGCTTGGGCAACGGTGACCGCTGGAACAGCGGGGACAGTTGGGACATCGGGACAGCCCTCAACGTAACATGTGCCCATACGAGGGCGTAATATATACTGACAAATGACGAGTTCGTGAGCAAAACGAACGAAAAGCTAAATAATGTGAACCACGCAATGCTTAACTTGATATTGCAGAAGGCACAAAATTTTTTGAAATCGTATGGCGAATCTGTTTTGTGAGGCTCTAAGGTTCCCAAGGCCGCCCCAGGGAGTAGTGGACTGTAGCAGCGGTATTGCATACCGTTCTTTGTAGTTTGCTGCTTGCGCCACTTCTGCTGACGATTTAGGAGCACTGTCAAACGAAAGCATAAGACCAATTAATCCAAGCCGGTCACCAACAATCATTCCCAAAGACCAAATGCTGCCAATGATGCCGTTACGGAATCGCTCTACGAATTGTTCAGTTGTTTCTGGCGCTGAAGGAGTCGAAGCAGTCTTTTCTGCCATTTTATACTAAAAATTGCTGCTCTTTATCCAAACAATAAAAAATAGATATATGATCCAGACAACTTGATAAACCCTATAATGCCTACTTAATACTTCAACATTAATTCTCAGCTGTTGAATTGAAATGTATATGTCGGAAATTATTTTCCAGACGCACAGCATCCGGCGGGCGTGCGTTGAGCCGGCCCCCGATTTTTGGGGCCGAAAAAATTTTGCATACTAGCAAAAACAAAGAAATAATAGTTTTTTGTTTAAAACGGTAATATTGCACCCACGCATTAGACACCGATCCGTTTTGGGATCAGTTACCGCGCCCTCATAGTCGATAGCATGATATGACTGAAACCTTTAATTTTGACTAATTTTGAATAATAATTGACAAAATTTGAATCTTTACGATAGAAATTACCCGGTCATCTGGTCTCATTGCGGGAAAATTTGCTAATTTCTGAAAAGCAATTTGACAACATTGAACCCTTCGCCAAGTCCGACGCTATTCCTCGCGAGCCCTCGCACCCGTACAGGCTATTGAGACCACCTTTTGAGATTCAGTGAGACCCTAAATGATTTAAGGCCATATGTGGTCCAGAGGGGGCTTTTGTTTTTCTTCGACGCCCCTGATCGTTCGTACTAGAGGCCCTATTAAGAGAAAATAATCCAATTATTAATTCAGACGGACATAGTCGCGTACTCCTGCAGTTTCGAATTCAAGGTTTTGAACAGTCACAATATAAATTTAGACTGGTATCCAGCTAGTGTGACCGCAACATTTACTGAATCACTCAGAGCGGAGCAATGAGGGTAGGGGCGTGTTAGTGCTAGCCTCAGTAGTCATCAGAACTGCAAATTTCGCTTGATTTTTTGTTTACAGTAAAAATTTCACCACAACATATGTGGCGCAGAAACAATATAATACAACATTGGGTAGAATAAAAAAACAAACTGCAAGTATGGCTTAAAAACGCTGCTCTACAATTGGTTGCAAGAGATAAGCGTTGCAAAGTACAGTTATAAACAAACATATATACGTGATAAACAATTGTACGTAAGATGCGTACACACATTGGAAAGTAAATGTCATTCAAGGCTGGAATGTAGGTTTTACGTACTGTATGATTTCATTTATGTGTGCAAGACAGTTTTAAGATTTTTGTAAAGTTAGTGATGTTAGATACAGAAGTTAGGCAATACGCGGGGTGAAAATGACTGACAAGTAGTAAATTAAATCATGGCAATTTTATTAACCCAGCCCTGTGTCTCTTTGATTATCCGGCAGCGTATATATCTAATTTCAACTTTTACCCAATTTGATGTGAATGGTTAACTTTTATCTCCCTTTTTAGAAGTATTAGAATATGGTAACTCTTTAAATTCGTGAACCACTGAGACAGTTTTGAGAAGCCAAAACATTCGCATTTCTCAAAAATATGCCATTTGAAAGGGCAAAAATGTTTTGAAAAGAAGTACTTTTAGTCTAAACAGTATATTCCTTTAGTTTTTAAAGAATTTTAAAGTTTAAATTTTAGTTAAAAAACTGTTTGAGCCGTCAAAATACAAAAGCTTTGCGTTATAATCGTTTAAAATTTAGATAAAAAAATTAGAGATTTTAAAAGTGTAAAAATTTACCGAAAGATCACGGGTAGGAATTTTTGGTGCCCTTTAGAGCCTGGGATATAAAAGGAATCCGCGAAGGACTTGAGTGGTGGGTTCTGAGTTAGTCGCGTGCGTCGTGTTTTACAGAAGTTCTGTCAGTCAGAGTTTCGAATTTATGCACCAGCAGAGTTGTTTATTTATCGAAGTTACCTAAGTTTACTTGCTTGCGGTCTGTGATTTATATTATTTTTGGAGTATTGTTACAGT
>JASANG010003652.1:0-12975 GCA_030248215.1 Enoplolaimus lenunculus
CATTAGGTACATAATTTATATAGCTAATTATAGGAATTGGCCCCGTGTGTGTTCGAAGGTATTTTATGACAGTATAAATGATATTGGTATATGTGTACTCAACTAAAACAACCTTGTAGCCAAAAAGTGGCTAAAGGTTCTGTCGTCCAAGAAAATTTTGGCCTAATTGTGTGTAATTTGAAATCGAGGTATCCTATCCTAAATTTTTTGCCTCCACCCACCAGACATGTTGAGCTATCGGCAAACCTGAAAAGAAATTTACTAAAAACACATGTTCCAGCTTTTGTCTGCTAGAAAATTTCAAATTATTCCAAGTCGTACCAACCAATTTTATATCATGACACCTACATTTTGATTTTTGAGCCTTCTGATGTAGTAGGTTGACGTTTAAAAATTGGGCCCGTATAAAGATCAGGGGCGCCAAGTATTTCTGTGAGACTACAACAGATTAAACTTAAGCTTTAGACTAATTTTTTTGCATGGCTTGGGTTTAGGATTAGGCTTAGGCTTAGTCTTAGGAATATGCTTATAATACTGTTCCGCCTGTGCTCTTTATATTAGCAAAAATTGAAACTGTATACTTCACAGAGTGAAAAAGCATTCACATTTTGTTTTAGAATTGTAGTTGGATTTTTACAGGCGCTGCAGCAGTTAAGTAATGCAAAGATAAGGGGCGGAATATTTTTCTGTCTCACTGCAATAGAATAAGCTTAAGCTTTAGACTATTTTTTCTATTAGGCTTAGGCTTAGGTTTAGGATTCGGTGTAGGCTTAAGCTTAGGAATATGCTTTATACTGCTGTTCTGTTCTACATATTAGCTCAAAGAGCTGTAAAATTCTATATATTCCAAACAATGTATTTTTATTAATTAAAATAAATTTTAGAACATAGCTTTTAATTTGACGGAGCTTCTGGCAGAAAATATTCCGAAGTCAGAGAAAAACTTTTTCTCAACTAGAAACGGAGACACATTTTGTATCGACCATGGAAATTACAACTGCTACATTGAAACAATAGGCGGTACCTAGAATTTCTAATGGGCCGAGTTTTCTAAAATTCTCGAAAATGCTGCATCGGAGGTTCCTCTAAAATTTTAGATATATACAGAGGAATAATGTTACAAAAACTGTACAAATCATACGTCATTTACGTTCTAAAGCTTGCACCAATATGATAAATATCCCTTTGTTCGTTTGCAATGACTTCAATTTTGCACAATCTCTAGATTGCGCGTCTACAAAATTTGATTCGTTGATGTAGTTGAGTTCGGTTTAGAAAACCAGATCGACCTCAAGACCTGTCTCTGGCTCTGTTTTATGTAACGGAACCTAAAACTGTGTCTCTATATGTCTTTTGTAGCGCAAATACTAAAATATTTTGCACTGACCTTTAGTTTTGTTATATAGTTTTGATCAGCTGAACCTGCACGACAACTTTAACTCTGCTGTTTCTATTAAAGTTTGTACAAAAGAACCCAAAAACAAAGCGACCGACATTTTCAAAAATGAATACAGCTTATAAATATTCAACCGCAAACATGTGATGTGAGTCGTGTAACAAAACAAAAAACAGCAACCATGCATAATAAATAAGATTCGAACGAATATAGTTTCAGTAGATATACCAGCTTTTTTGAGTGCTATGTTTGCAGTGGCGTACCGAGAAATTTGGATTCGAGGGCCGCATCCTGTATGCCAGGTCCCCGGCATGGATTTCCACCTAAAAGTTAACTTGCAACCCTTTAGCAGTGAACCATGTAATTTCTTTGACGAGATATATGAGATTGGTCTCGCTTTCCTACTCAGCTGCGAGACCAAACTTTGAGTTGCCTTTTTGTCCCCTAAATTTTTCGCGAGCTGGGCAGTTGGGCTAGACCCAATTGTTCGTAACAAGAGCGCAATTTTAAGAAAATTTCGCGAGCGAAAAGTTACACACTATTACCTTTAACTCAAGTACAGAACTTCAGTTTCGGGATCATTGTTGATATATTTTTGACTTGCAGTTAAAACAGAGTGTGAAAAAGCTCATAGCCAGGATTAATGGTGAGCTTTGAGGAATGGACGTGCGAAACGGTTGAGAAGTTATACATTGTTTCAGTATTAAAACCCTCTGTAAGAGTCTTAAAACGTTGATTTATTAATGAACGGCTTTGTCTAAATCACCACACCGGAACCTCCCCCGGGAGCTGATTACGTTGGGGAATTTGACTATGAAGTTATCCTTTGAATAACATAACAGGCAATTTTTTTGAAAATTGAACAATTAACAACTTCGCGAGCGGAGTGATCGACAAACTATGCCTAATTCTTTTATCTGATGTAAAGTAATGCACACAAGCTGATTCCGGCTGGGGGGGCCGCGGCCCCACGAACCCCTGTACGCCTCTGTTTCTTTGTATATATTGTAGCAACTATCGAGCAGCAAAAAACAAGCCATTGACCTTTAAAAACTATGCTTCGCACAGGAAATGGTACATTTTGAATAAAACTACGTCATATAAAAATCTATGAAGCTACACAAAATTCTCATCATTGGTTTCTTTTAGCAATATCGGTGGTGCATATTAACATAATATATCGCACAAAAATGACTCGAATGGACGGTGATATGTTAAGAGTCCGAGATCAGCACAATCTTGCCGAATAACTCAACTTGTTTCCTTTCTTCTTCGGCTCTTCGTTTGACTGTAAGTGAACTTTGTTATAAACAGAATTCAAGACTGATTTCAACCGAAAAGTTTCATATGAACAAATTCTCTTGCAGATTTTTATTACACATTTCTTAAAAACGTCAATTTTGTTAAATACACTGCGACAGCATCGTCGCCTCGCGTCGACTTTTCTGCTTTTAACGACAGTCTATGTACTTCTTAACGTATGGTAGTATTTAATAATCAAAAATTTATAATTAATAATATATATACTCAAATTGTATCTTACTTATCGCTTTCATATGACACTGTAAGTAAAATTTTAATTTATACTTTAGTTTCTAAAATCACTTGGAATTTAATTTTAATTTATTTGAAGAAAAATTCTGAAAAAAGAATTTGTTTTAAAAATGTTTTAAGTTAAAAATTTTATTGGTGTCAACGATTATTCTTGATGTGAATTTTCCTGGACTAACTGTTGTTTTTAAAAAGTATTGAATTAAAAAATAACGATGGATTAATAAAGATCGACTGTTTTTTCCAATGATATATGCTTGCAACGATAGAGTCTGGTCAAACGCAGCACGTTGACTTGCAATCTATCCGAAACTAACATTAAAATAACAGCAATAAAGTGCATTTTTACGAACCTTTGCTTCTAAGAAAAGCTTGAACAACTGATGTTATAACTGATTGAAATTGGAACAGCACTTCATCACAGACACAAATAGTAAAAGCTGAACCTCTTTGCACCAAACATCGCACAGGACACAGATCCCGGTTGGCCCTAAATGGATACCATCTTCATTATCTTTCCTTACAAATTTTTCTTGAAACGGACCATTTTTGAGAAATGGAGCCCCATTATTTTTCGTCCAGTTTATAAAGCGAATATCCGCGTTCAATTTAGGTTCAACCATGTCGTTCAAGTGACACACTCCTTAAGCGCCTAGCCAGCGCAAGGTCTCGCTGAACAGAAGACATTGAGGATTTGGTCTTGCCGCCAAATCAGACAAAAAGTCGTTAACCATAATAAATTCGATCTGCTGAATGAGGAACAATCAGTGAGCCGCGTTCACCACGCAGTTGACCACAATAATTTCGTAATCTTCGACACAGAGATTCTTGCAAGTAGCGACGAGGTCACTGAACATGCGACCGGGAATCAGCGCCAGAGTCCCGTTTTCCACAAAACAAACATTTTGGAGCACAGAATCCGACAATATCAGTACCGAATTGGAAAACATAAAATTGTTTAGAACCGGCTGACGCAAAAAAACGTTGCCTTCACGATGGTCACGAGACCAGACAAGTTCATTGCGGAAAGCACTAACGACGAATTTTTATGCAACGGAGACCTGAAGCGAACAGACATCAGCCACAAATGCTGCTCGAAATGGACTGTCATCACGACACAGCTGATCCACGATGACGTCGTAATAGACGTGAAGCGCTTTGAGCAACCTACGAACATGGATGTATCCCAGATGCCGTTTTACCTAACCGTAACAATAACCCGGATTTCTGCGGAGCCTCCAATCATTGAGCAAACGGTCGACAAAGTCAGGTCGAACGGCCTGTCGAAGCGTTGCGACCCAGCGAATTTGTTCCAGTGATGTAGAAGGTTCATCGTGGTTGTCAACCACACGAACATAAGTACTGATTACAAGACCGTTCGCATGGCCAGTTCGCCAGTTGCCATCCTGTTCGCTGGTTTTGCCGCTTGCAAAGACAGCTTTGCTGGAATCCCTAGGCCCTCCTAACGAAAACTGGGCAAAACATAAGCTATGATGATGTCTTTTCTTGTGGCAATGTGAGCAAAGCACAGCTCGTCGGCACCTTTTGCTGTATGTCCAGAATTAAGGCAACTTTGTCTCGCATCTTCGTGCGCCGATCCTTCACTGAAGGGAATACTTCACATATATGGGAGTAGGGTTTCTGGCCACAAAATGTACAAATTGGTTCACTCGACCCTTCAGCTGACACCAGTGCATCAGTGGTAGCAGGTTTTCTCGGTCGTTTATATGGCTCGGATGATGACGAAGTGTGTGATGTCGAATCTGTCGTAGAGGTATTTTGTGGAGTGGCACTTTCGGCAAATCTCCGTTGGCTGAGCTCCCACGCACGAATTTAGTCCTTAAGCCATTCCGTTAAGATGGACAACTGCGACATGCTTCCGCCGTTGCAACGATGAGCCCATGACTAGAATAGGACCGGGGAAATAGTATAAGCATACTCCTAAGCTTAAGCCTATGCCTAAGTCTAAGCCTAAGTTTAAACGTAAGCATAACCTATTCCGAAGCCAAGCCTAAGCCTCAGCCGAAGCCTAAGCAATAAAGTTAGTCTAAAGCTTAAGCTGACTTCATTCCAGCCCCGCAGGCAAACGATCCGCCATGTTCTGTACATGGGCACGACGATGCAGTTCCATCTTTACGAACTGCGTTAATTTCGACAACAAAATGGGTGTGAAGGTTTGTTCGAGATTGCAGTCGTCAGCCCCAAGCGACGCTAATGACCGGATATGTCGAGCGCATGCGACTAGCACGGACTGCAGTTGCGCGATCTCATGAGTTGCATACGGCACGACAATTATGGCTTGGAAGTGGCTGAATATAGCAAGCTGCTTGCTTCCAAAACGCTTCTTTAGTCTCGTGATCGCTGCATAGTAGTTTACGGCTGTCAAGCTATATTTCTCAATGGCACTGAGAGTTTCTCCAGATAACAAGGCGTACAAAACTGGACTGGTCAACAGTGGACAGCGAGCCATTTGAATGCACGGAGCTTTCGAACTGACACCAGAAAGGCTGCCATCCCATTGCATCTCCCGAGAAATGGCCAATCTCCAACTTCGGTCATCGCAAGTTTCCCCGCAGTTGTTGAGCCCTTGATTCGGCAGACACTGCCTGCTGGGTTTACTCTTTAATACCTATTTTGTTTCAAGAACATTTTGACTTTTAATAAATATTTGTGCCGAAAAAATAAAACCAAACAAGCACAAAAACAAAACTGTTACACGCGATCGTACACCTCATTAATTGGCATTGTCATAGTGACACATGCAACGTAAAAACTAGATGTTGATTCCATGCTACTGAGAATTGGGGACAGGGAACAGAACGACTAAACAATTACAAACCTATCGTAGATAGTCAAAAACTGACCAGATTATTGTAAATAAAGACACGAGAAATAGGAACACGAAACCGCCGCAAAAATACTGAAAGGCTCCTATGTCGGCAACACTGACACAGGTTAAGCAACACTTAAATTAGCCATCAGCCATTATCGGGCCGCGAATCGGGAAACGAAGGATTTATTGGAATCAGCGTGCGTGAATTTACGGAAGTGGTACTCTGATGTCTCACAAGCCATTGCTTTTGCCGATCGTGGTTCAGATGTTGACCAAAAGGTGCTGGGATTAAAGTGGCACCTCAAGTCTGACCGCGGGTGCCTAACAACAAAACACGTCTTCTGCTACAAGGCGTCTAATTTTGAGGGCAACTGCAATGCCTTCCTCCAACTCTACCTGATGTGAACAAGCCAGACCCGCTTGTAGCCATACTCTGTAAACCTTCTAATTTGCATACGCGCGGTGGTTTTCTTGGTTTTATTAGAAGACACGTGAACGGTATTGGGAACGACGTAGAGGTGCGATATGTTATATATTTGTTATACGTTTAAGTCAAGTATAATTGTGGTACGAAAATAAAAGTGTGAAACTAAGGTGTGTGCGCATTAAACTTATAGAAAGTCGGCCGAATGCTATTAATTTCCCAGCAAACAGTGGATTTTGGATATATGGTCTTGCAATTCGAACCGTTACCTAAGTTGCCTTTTGAGCGGTGTCTGCTCCACTAATGTCGCCCAATTTTCGATTTGTAAAACCTATAATACATTAGTAAGCCTGCGTCAGGTTTTAATACCAATTACTCTTAACGAAGTCGGTGTCAGATTATCCGTTGCTCACATTCTAAAACATTTGTTGATGAATTGCTGAAGTGGATGCTTACTGTGCCTCCAGGGTGCAACCGGAGATGAAAAATACCAGACCCGTAGCCGGAGCCGAAAGTCAACGAAACTCGCCGGAGCCGCAGCCGAAGGTGAAGCCGGAGGTAAGACGAAATTATTTAGTAAAAATGATGGTTAATTAGTTCTTGAAATCCCCTATTTTGGGAAACTACAGTTTTTTGCGGACCACGAAGTTAACTGTGAGATCTTTTACTGGGAACCACTGGGACCTGTTTGGGGAGGCGACTATCCTAACGCCGACCCTGGCTGAAATTACGTTGTTTCGATAGATCCTGCCATCCGCGCTAATGTTTTGCTGGTGATATAAATAAAATAGATTAATTCACTAGGCTGTTTTCGATAAAGCTAAAATTTAACAAAATTATTCACGTATACATGTACTGACAGCCAGGTAATCGAGAGCCCCTGGACAATTTTGCCCCCCATAAAAAGTAGAAACTTTTCAACCTGGCTTGTAACTCATTGAAATCCCTTGAATGCCCGTCCTGAATAACCTTTAGCATCCCTAGCAAGGTGAGCCGGCTACGGGCCTGAAGCTAATGATTGTTTGCTTTGCAACTCAATTTCAGAGAATAAACTGATATAATTATTATTGTGCATGACTTTAGAAGCAAACTCACTGCGTCGCTCATACAGCAGTTTATGCTACACGCTTCACGTCGTCTCGTCCACTTAAAGTTTGTGTTCAAATTTAAATTAAACTTGCACTTGGCACTCGGCGTAAACAATTTAAAATTTATTACAGGCATGTTTCATGAGTTCATATTTACATGGTTTACTTTGCGATATTAAAAATAGCAATTTACTATAAACGAAACATTGCGCAAAATAACAAAATTTTGAAGTAAATATTTACAAAACAAATGGGCTGATTTTCGACCGATTAAACGAGTTTCGTTGATGATTGGAACCCGACGACGCTGCTGCGGCTCTCGATGATGTAAATCTTGCAGACACAACATTTCCAACTGACAAAGCGTTGCTACTGTTTCGTCGACCGCTACGCGCAACAGAAACATGACACTCAGGCAGCGTACATAATTTTGTATTATACGCCAATCCTGTACACGCTCGACCACCTGCTTGAGGAATCGGTTTATCGCATAGGCGTTGACGTGTTCGATAGCCAAAACCACAAGATTGTGAACATGCCGACCAGTATGACCAACTGCCCCAGTTGCCGTTGATTGATACTGAAAAATTATGTCTCAGCATTTATGTAACTAACAAATCGATTGAAAAAACACCATTAACGCGTCGTTTGTATTTAATTTACTGCTCGCGTTGTTAACCCTTTCTCAGTGACCAATTTTGTTTCGCCTGAAATTTAGTTTTAAGCTGAGATAGGAACTTCGAAGTTTTGGCTAGAACGCTTATTCCATCACGTTTTAGCTATAAGTGTTTGACGCACGAGCACTAATCGGCTTTTATGTTTAGCGAAGAATATCTAATGAGTATACTAGTCGCGCTTATTTGCTCATGGCTTTCGCAATGTCGGAAAAACTAAAGTAAAAATCGATTGAAAAACAGAAATCACATTTATAAATATATTCACACTTAAAATCTTTCCTATTTTTGATATTATGTGACCACTTCATTTGTGTTCCGCTGGAAGTAAAAGGTACCCAGTTGATGAAAATAACTGCTAAGTTACAAAAAACAATTAAGTACAGCCAGGAAAAGTTGAAAGCAAAAGTTCGTTGGCACACGCGCGCTCTTGGCTTAATCATAGAACTAATTCCAAATTGCACTAGAATATATTCTAAATGACAGCCTATACTTGCATGAGTACTGCGGTAACAGGAACAATATGTAATATGTTCTATTGCACTATGCTTTTTGTAGCTCAGGCCCGGAGACAGCTCACCTTGCTAGGGGTGGACTAAAATTTTTCAGGAGGGGCATTCAAGGGTTTTCAATGTGTTACAGGCAAGATTGAAAACTTTCTAGGGTGGACCCAAAATTTTGCAGGGGCTGAGTCCTCCCTGTTCCCCCACCCTTAGCTACGCGCCCGCTTTAGCGGTTTCGTCCGATAGCGCAGATAAATTTTTACATATTATTTGGCGATACTTTCTTGCGCAGTGTAGCAAATTACAGTGAACCTCTTACTGCCACAGTCTTCTTTCTTGCACGCTTCGATTGAAAAATCTTCACCAGAACATGCGTTTCCATCATTCTCAGGCCTGGGATTATTGCAATGCCGCGTTCGTGCACGAAATCCACGTCCACACGAAACTGAACAATCGGTCCATGGTGTCCACGACGACCATCTGCCGTCAACTCTGAGGCCTGTGAAAATGAGTTTGCGAAAAAATCGCAGCTAATTGCGACTACAACCGAAACTTAATGAACACGACTGTGTGACAGATATGTCTCAAGGATTTCAGTCAACGGAAGCAAGTTGCCAGTATAACCTGTGTAAGAACATGTTGCAGCGTCTGTAGAATGTATAGCTTAACATTTCTTCACGCACCACAAAACTTTTGGCAAGAAATGTGACAATTTGCTATATGTTTTGGGCCATTCCGAAGCGTTAATCGAACCATTATTTGGCAAACGCGGGCTGGGGGAATAACGGACACGACCCGGCTTGGCCTTAAGTTCAGGCTGAGGCTTAAGCTTACGCGTAGCAAAAGCCTATCTAACAGTGAGCCTAAGGGTAAACTTTTGACAATATCTAAGTATTTTCATAATTCCAAGCCTGAGCAAATATGGGAGGCAAGTGTATAAGAGTTTGTCCCTGTTTTTCCTCACTTTGATTTTTTACAGTTTTAATAACAATGAATACTTTGACTACCTGTGCATGCGGTTGAGTTGCTGCATGACTGTTTTTCGTACGAGCTACCGAAGCAGTAAGAACCATGATTAACTGGTTGCGGCCTTGTGCACATACGAGACCGTGTGCGTTTGCCAACTTTGCCACAAATGGCGGAACATAAACTCCAATCTGACCACGGAGACCAACCGCCAGGAACGGGATCTACGAAAACAATATCGGTACCATAACATTTTGTCGACCGAAATTGCGTAGCCCGACGTACCATATACCAGACAATTTGTGGTACTTTATTAGGCTTAGCTTTAGCGTCAGGCCGAGGCTTAGACGTTAGTTAATTGGTTGGCCAATTGTGGGTATTTTGCGATTAAAATTCATACAGACGTAAGATACAAACGCAACTAATTATCTGTTATGCAGTTTACGCTAAAGTTAGACATTGGCTGGGTTACTGAAATGTTACTTGACTATTTACTTAAGTTATACTTAAGTAATTACTTAAGTCACCGGCTTGAGTAATTACTTACCTTTTTGAGCAAAACAAACAAACGCCTAGTTGAGCTATTATCATAACAAGTGAGTAATAGTTTTGCTTTGTATTAAACATACTCCAGTTTGTAAGTTTGTTATCTCAACCTCATGGTTCTTCTAAAATAGTTGGTTTTGGGACCTCTGCTCACCAGGCATTGAGTAGATAGACTTACGAACCAAATCCGTACAGTTTTACTGAAGACTACACTCAAAATAATATTTCTGATATTTAAGAAAAAATTTCTTACATTTGAGAAATATGATTAGCAAGGTGCACTTGAAAAGTATTTCTGTTTATAACAGAAATGTTTTCAAAAAACGTTTTGAAATAAAGTCTGAAAATTAACGTTTTCCAGTTATTTTAAGAAAAAATTGTCTTAAATATCAGCAAAACTTTTCAGATTTGCCACAGAATACACTACTTTTCTGAATAAATTCAGAAATACTTTTTTGTGTGTAGCTTGTCAATGTTGACTTACTACATTTTCCAGGAATACACGATTGTTCGTCAACGGGAACACCAAGGCAGTAACCGCCAACTTTTGGATCTTTCAAAATGCAACCGCGTTGGCGTTGTTTAGTCATTGTAAAGCAAGAACAATTACTCCAAGCTGACCATTGACTCCATATTGGAAGCGAATGCACGATAATACCTGTGATTCTATTTCTCGGATTTACGGGAAAATTTGATGATGGAAAAAGCGAACCTAAAACATTATTATGACATGCGCCACTGGCGGCTTAACTTTGTATTGACATTCAGTGCTGAAATTGCGTTAAAATCACTGAACAACTTGTCCTATTTACACGTGCAAGATTTTGCAGCGAGGAATCGCAGCTGCAATTTGCACGAATTACTTGCAGCTGCAAGTATTTGCCAGAAAACATCATTTTATTTTGAATTTTGACACGAAGTTATATGAATAATTTGCATGCGATTGTAATAGATATCAAGCATAACCTATGAGTTATCAGTTCAGCCAATGGCGATGAATTAATTCGTCGTGCAAGGCTATTCATACTAATGAACTAATTTTTAGCGTATATTCAGCGTGAATAAGTGGAACAACTTGGAACTGCAAGTTTCCGCTGCAAGAAACATTCACGCGAAAAGAATGCTTTACTCGATGTTTCTAAACTTGAAATGGATTTAAAAGCCTATAATTTCTGTTTAGTAATCAGTAGACGCAAAACCTGTCCAGTTAGCCTCGCCGTACGTGGAGAAATATCAATCAAATTTGATATTTGAATTAATTCAGGCTTCTTGAATAAATACAGAACGACTGAATTCATTCAGAAACGCATAATAACGTCTTCTGACTGACCAATTAAAGTGCAAGTGAAAAATTCCAGCAACTTGAAACTGCATTCACACGTGATTGAATTAAATAGCAACAATTTCAATGAATAATTTGCAGCTGCAAGGACTTCAAAGCTGCTTTGCGACCAAACTTGCACGTGCAAATGACACGTGCAAGTTTATGCTAGGATTTTTTGAGAAACTGTGTTGTATTCCGGCTGTAAAACAAAACAGTTGCATAGTTTCCATCAGTCACCAGATAAAGTTGCTCAACGCAAAACTATCAATCAACCAGAACTTTACAAAGAGCCGCAACCAGATTTTAAGAGCGGCAGCAAACCAGATGTTTTTAAGGGACCTATCGCAAAGTCTCAGTTCCGACCCTAAAGCAAACACAATAGACATTATAAGAACTTATTTTAATAAACCAACCTAAGCGTCTGCTAGAACCTGCCGAGCCAGGCAACCCAATTTGTAGGTCAGGTTGCCTTCGTCTGGGGCAATCTTTTGCCTGATTATCAACCATCTCATTCCCGATCGGATCCGAGTCGAAGGCAATGCCCCCGAACGCAAAACGAATCTCGATCACACGGGGTTCCGTCAGGGAAAATGTCTTTGTTTCTGATTAAATCAGTCGCCGTTAAATGACACCAAACTTTACAAGGCGATCCTGGATCTGAAAAGGCAACTTTGGAATAAGCAACGCAGTTCTGCGGTTGTCGTATCAAATACCTTAATGTGATTGCAATACAAAGGAAGAACCACGCATTTCACTACACTGAAGTGCAATAACTTCATCTGTAAAGCCCCATTCACACGTGTAAGTTATTGCAGCGAGAACTTGAAAGCTTCAATTTGCACGAAATACCTGAGGCTGTAAGATTTTTCAAAGGAACATTCCGATGAAGCAATCAAACTGCAGATGCAAGAAATTCAAGCGACTTGCAACTGCGTTCGCATGTGCGAATGAAACTCCATAGCATGCATGAATTCCAGTGAATAACTTGCAGCAGCAAGAACTTTAAAGCTGCTTTGTGACTCAAACTAGCACATGCAAGTTGTACGTGCAAGTTTTTGCTGCAAAAACTCAAAACCTTGCACGCGTGAATAGGGGTTCATTTTTCGCTCAATAATGACAATAGTGCTCAAGCATTCAGAGAACATGCGATTTATAATTCACCTGCAATGTATTATTGTATAACTGGTTTCTTGGCATATAACCTTCAAAACACCGCTGCATGCTTTAGAACCATAAGTTCTCAAAATGTTATAGTTTGCAAATTGTTTAAAACACATGTTTACTGCAAATCGGTTGAATGGCTAAAATTAGGTGTAATCGCCTACAGCGAAAAACACAATAATCGTCGAGATAAAATTTGCGATCGCTTACGAGCGAAACTTTTTCCTGACAATTCTTTATCGGGTCGTGAAGGATCATTGCGAAATGACGCGCATAACTTTGTGGAATATTCTTGTTTGTCGAATGTTCCACAAGATCCTGTTACCGGACACGGAATTCCTCGAATGTCCAAGCCATCGCAGTATAATCCACCATTGTCTGGTCTCAAACATATGCATCGTTATTTGTACATATCTCTGGTCAAGTACTGTAGTGACACGAATAAGAGGGGGTCAATGAAAAGGGTGGTTTCCATTTTGAGTCCTAGATCGGAGTCTGATACGGGAGGT